>OU611757.1:12479763-12539763 GCA_914767535.2 Dunaliella primolecta
ATTGGAAGACTGCACCTGGGTAGAAATAACTGCTGCTTTCACTAAGCTGTGTTATTACCCAAGCTTTACCTGTGTGCGTGTGTGTGTGTGTGTGTGTGTGTGTAGGGGGGGGGGCTGTGGGTGTGGGTGTGGGTTTGGGTGTGGGTGTGGGTGTGGGTGTGCAGCCGAGAATGAGCTATCGCGTTGCAGCAGTCCCCGGTCATCGGTGTATGGGGTGCACCGACCTGCAGGTTCGAGGTTCGTATCATAGGTCAGGCTGGGGCTCACTTTGGGACCCCTTCAATGGGAGCCAATGGGAGGCTCTTTCCTTAATGCACGCAGCCGAACGGCAAGCGTACATATTTTTTCTTTCTTTCCTTTGTGTGTGTGTGTGAAAGAAAAAGAGAGAGAAAAACTATGGAGGGAGAAGAAATCATTGAGTTCTGTGCTTGCTTAAGAAATCAGGTTCTTGGAGGTTGCAGGAAGTGAGATGTGTGACCTGTGTGTTCACCTGTGCCTTGTTACATCTTCTCCATCTTTTTGTATTTCCAGTATCCCTCTTCAAATTGCCTCAAGCTGACTTTTTTAAGCCTGAGGCACACTTCCTGCCTTCCTCTCGTTGTTTCTCCTCCTTTTTTATTTTCATGCCTGGCAAGTTGTTGAGTTTGTTGTGTAATACGGTATCCCTAGAAGAAACTCTCCCTACATCAGTAAAGGAAAGATGATACGTTGGCTCAAAAGAGCCGTAAGTCCCCTCCACCACAAAGCAGGAATATAAAGGGCTAATGGGGATTTGGAGGGTTGCTAGGAGCACTCAGCTCCAGAACCTGGCTGTGAGGAGTGCTCCTTTTTTCTATAGCGCACCTAGTGGTTACAGGTTTGTGAGCATACTCTAATGTGCATGGAATTTATGCCCAAGCTTGCTAGCTTGTTGATAATTGAGGCCCAATTAGTCGATCTATGGTATGTTCATCATAACAAATCCCAGCAACACCCAGGAGAATGGTGTGGGACATGACAGCTTTCCCACTAATATCCTTGCATAGATCTGAATGTGGCCGCTGTGCCACCTCTAACTGTTGTCCAGGCCTCGTGTCTTCACATGGTTTATTCCAATCAAGTGTGAGTGCCACTGTTTTACACTTAGTTGATGGGGTTGTCTAATGCGGATAGCTGTGCTGGACCTCTGTAGGTTGCCGTGCTTGCTGCGTAACACATGGTGAGCAGGAGGAAAAAAAGAAAAAGACTCTCCCTACATCAATTAAGGAAAAGGAGACACATTGGCCCAGGAGAGCCGTGAGTCCCCTCCACCACGGAGCTACAAAACAGAGAATGCTAATGGGGATCTGGAGGGGTACTGGAAGCACCCGCTCCAGAACCTAGCTGTGGGAAGTATTTTTGTTTTCTATAACACGCCTAGTGGTAACAAGCTTGCTGGAGTACGTAGTAGAATGGGCATGCAGTTTGCAAGCAGGCTTATTGGCACATTTGTGGTAAAGCCCCAGTTGCTTAAGCTGGTTGTGGGTATGCTCAATATAGCGGGTTCCATCAACGCCCAAAAGGATGGTGTGGAGAGTCACAACTTTTGCATTGATGAGTTTGCAGAGGTCTGCATGCTGCCGCTGTGCCACCTCCAACTGCTGTTCAGGCCTTGTGTCTTCGCAATACTTAATTTCAATCAAGTGCACATGTCGCTGGTTTACATGAAGTTGGTGGGGCTGTCTCACGCGGTTGGCTCGTGTGGTCCTCTGTGTTGGGTTGTGTCTGCTGCGTAACGCATGATGGTGTGAGCAGGAGGAATAAAAAGAAGAAGTGGGTTTGGCTTTATAGGGAGTAATCAGTATAGCATCAGGACGGCTGAAGGTGAGTCTAGATCTCACAAAAATTTTTCTTGGAAAGAGGTAAGGGGGTACAATTCTGTTTGATGCATGTGCAGGGATTTGAAGGTTGTGCTGCGTCAATCTATCATCACTTCCTATGTTTGTGATATCCAAGCCTGCTCCCCAAGGGCTTTTACTGACTCAGCTCTCGGAGAGCTTTGATGATCATTCTTCCAGCGACATTGCGTTCAATTTTCATACTGGAGATGATAATATGATTTTGGCAGCCTGAAAGCACGTGGAGTGCGCTGTCTAATTGATGACAGCCTGGGAGAGGGCATAATGTGTTAGTGGACCTTCTGGAGCGAACCACATGTTTTTTGTTTATAGAGGGTGCCTTCGCAATATTGTAAGATGGTATGCTTCATAGGTGAGGAAATACAGGACATGTTCCTAAAGGCATTGCTGAGTTCCTTTTCAGTATGATGTGATGAGCTCTGATAGTCAGGGTAATAGCCTGCTTTGGAGTTAGCATACCCAAGTTTGTATTTTGTACTACAAAGATTTGAGAGCATCTTGAAGATTGGGGAGGTAGGTGATCTTAGGATTGTTTGCAAGAGCTGTGGATGTGCTGGCAGTCACAGAACATACGGTATGTTCTCTTTTATCCTCCTTGGCTAACCAAAATAAATGAGTATTCCAACAAGCTTGTTACGACTGCTAGTAGGCGTGCTATGGAAAACGAAAATACTTCCCACGGCCAAGTCCTGGAGCTGGGTGCTTCCAGTAACCCTCCAGATCTCCATTAGCATTTTCTTCTGTTTTGTAGCTTTGTGGTAGAGGGGACTCACGGCTCTCTTGAGCCAATATGTCTCCTTTTCCTTAATTGATGTAGGAAAAAGAAAAGAGAAAGGAAAAGGAAAAGCTGCGCAAGCAGTAAACACCACAGGCGTTGATTAAGGAAAGGGGTCATCCTGGGTGCGAACACTCTAACGACTACCTCACCGCCACGATAGCTCGATCCCGGGATCACCTCTGTCTCCGGAGGCTCCTGGGGCACCGTCTGCTTACTAAGCAGTTGCCATGCAGAATCCTCAATCTCCTGTATTTTTGTGGACCCCTGGTCGAGGTGTAGGAAGATCTTCCTCTGCCTACATAGTTTTCAATTCTTTCATACGTCTTTGGGCAACTCTATTATAAATTATCTCTACATTTCATGAGTTTGACGGTGGATAGCACCTCTGTTTTTTAGGGGCAAAAGTTTACCGCAACACCATGATGCTGTCAAGGCGGCTTAGATCTAACCTCATGGATTACTTGGGCCTAGATCTTAAAACTATCACCCCAAGAATGTCTCCTTAGACCAAAAGCAAAGTGTAAGAGTGATCGAATTCCAGAGTTAAGAAAGAAAGGTGGAAAAAAAAGAAGGAAAGAAAGAAAAAAATGGAAGATTAAAAAAGAAAAGAAAGACTACATAGTTTCTTCTTTATCTTTTCTACATAGGCAGTAAAAACTCCCCACGTCAATAAAAAAAGGAGCCACATCAGTTCTAAGACCGTATCACTCCTCACCACAAGGTTCAGACTGAAAAGAAAATAAAAAAAGGTTCAGACTGAGAGGAGCACGGCAGGCAGAGAAAGAAAACAGGTCCAGCAACAAGAATAAGAACATGATGAGAGCTGAAAGACTAGAGTTCCAGACAACAGCAAGCAGTGTCAAGCACAGTCATATTGCCAATTGAGGAAGCCAGCCGTAAGCTCACTTTTCCGTCCTGTCCAACCTTCAACTTAAGCTCAAAAATTCAAAGTTACTGACTGGAAGCCTTGGGCTCGTACGAGCAGCAGCTGCCTTGTTTAGGAAAGCAAGCGGGTCAGTGGGGCAGGCGTGCGCAACCTGGGCACACACCTGCAAGATTTGTTTCAGTTAAGGAGATGTTACCTTGGGGATAGCAGTATTTGCTGCTGCTTTCACACAGATGAGCTGGATTGCTCTAAACAGCCAAAAAAATCTTTTTCCAAAAGAAAAGCAGAGGAAAAGGAAAGTCTCCGCCTGCCACGGCCGTGCACATAAAGGAAATTCCCCAACTAGCAAGGTAGCAAGTGTCTCACCAAGGGCCTTTAAACCTAAACTAGGCACATCTAGCCTAGGAGAAATCCAGAAATATATCTAATGGGGATTTGGATGGTTGTCAGCTATGCTCCTGGACACCCAGATTCTCCTTCTCCCATACTCCAGCACCATGCGCCCAGCATCCCCTGCCCCCCTTAGAAGCAGTAGAGAGTGCTAGTCACACCAATAAGGACGATGTACAACTTGAAGGTTACCTAGTTATCCCTGTTTGGATTTCTCAAAAAATGGGTTTAGAACCTGGATATAGTGCTAGCATGCTGGTCATTTGCAGCTTCCAGAGTGCTAAGGGTTTTTATCAGGGCAGAATTAAAGTTTAACAAGACGAATGTCCCTGCTTGTGGGGAGGGATCTGTGTAGGATCAAGGTGGGCGGTTGGGCCAGGGATAAAGTGCACAAAAAAGCATCAGGGCAGCTTTGATGCTGAGCACAGGATCTAGTAACATTAGGGAGAACCCAGTCAGGGGTATCTTGGAGATGTTTTCTGGACTTACTAAAGTATATGCCCTGTTTCAGGAGTCTCTCACTATGGCAGACATCCATACCAAAAAGGGATGAGCCATATCTGCTTTTGCAGGGTTCTTTAACACAGAAGCTGAGACCAACATGGTGCCTATTGGTGTGCATCCCACTCATTGTTGGGTTAGAACATTTTAGAGCAATGATATTAATACTGTTCATTCCACAACGTAACAGCAGGCGCGCAGACATAGAAGACTCATTGAGTTTGATTGCCGTTTTTGTGTGTAACTTGTGCTCCTGTGCGGTACTTAATGCAATTATTTGATTTTTAAGGGTGATCTTTGAATTACTTTGCCAATGTGTCCCCTTTTCCTTAATTGATGTAGGGAGGTTTTCCTTTGCCTACGTAGTTTTTCTTTTCTTTCTACTTTAAAAAGAATCGCTGATTTTCTTTTGTTGGCAAGTTGAGAGGGTGGCTTGTGAGCTTCCATACTGGCGCTGGTGTTTGGGCGCGCAGGCTGCATCATACATACTATGCCATGATGGCATAGTTTAAACTCTGTCAGCTACTATGAAAGCAAACAGAGATATCAGCAGAGCTGAGCTTGTGTATTGTTTGCATGTGTGCTTTAGAAAGAAAGAAAGAAAGCGTGTGTGCTCTAAACTTGCATGCTTACTTATGCACATACGGCTCTTTATGAGCCAATGTGCCTCCTTTTCCTTAATTGATGTAGGGAGAGTTACTCTTCCTACGTAGTTTTTCTTTTTCTTTTCTTTTCTTTTTTATGCACATGTTTGGCACACTCTTTGACACCTTGGGAGAAAGCTGCTACCATATCAACCAAATCCCGCATTGAAGCACCATAAAAAGAGGACCTCGGGCGTTCGCAGGCTGACTCCTTGAGAAACACTCAATAACCTTGCAGGCAGTTCAGTACGCCCCTTACATCAACCCAATAAAATCTGCAGCAGTGGCTAATGAACAAGGGATTACAAACACGCAAATAAGTAATCAATACATTTGCTCTAGCTCGGAGTTACCACATACGCTTTTACTCAAGCACATCCCCGCATACAAAAAGGGGCTCACAGAAATCAACCATGATCAGGCCATATCTTGCTCTCTGGAAGCAATAATATGGTATTTTATAGCTGATCAAAAATGCTGGAGCGCAAGAGAACGGATGTTGGTGTCCCCAGGCAGTGCCAGCCGGGCGAGTGCCACCCTGAGTTGCTCACAAGCTAGTTTTTGTTTCGAAATATACCAAAATGTTTTAATTCTTCGTTGTGAAGGCTGCGACTGTGTCATCTCTGAGATCGATTATACACACTCAAAAACACGAACACACAAATCACCATCTACTTTCAGGGCGTGAATAATCTACGAATAATGGGCAGCAAAAAACAGAGGGTAGTCGTCGATACGGCAAGCCTGGCTTATCTGCAGGGCAAGAACCTGGTCGCGCCCTCGAACGTGATACCCGAGCTGGAGCAAGCACACGGGCCTGACAAGCTGCTGCACGGGAAGTGCAAGGTGATGTGCCGTGGAGAGGGAGCTGCAATCCCAGCTCGTGTGTGAAAACAGCTGCGTGTGGAAAGACTGGGACTCTTTGACAGACACAGCAGGGGAGCTGGCATTGTCAGATGCTGTGCCTGAGAGCTCATCAACTCAAGATCTTTGATGGAGGGATGTCTGATGCTCGTGCTCCGGTTTTCCTGCCTTTGCTGCCAGTGCTTGCACGCTTGCCGCACAGAGCGCACGCATCCTGGAATCTGGGTTGCCTGGCTGCCATGGCTGAGTAGAAGCCCATCACAAAAGTACCTTATCTGCCTTATCTGTCAAGGTCTGTTTCCCGTGGCTGCTTGCGTGGCGAGCTGCACTGGCTGCTTTGCGATGCTCACAATTCTCTTTGAACTATCTTCTGTGTGCAGGGCAAGGACAAGGATCCATCACATAAGGACTGTGTACTGGTGAAGTTCAAGGAGGATCCCCGCACTTTCTTCTTTGACATTGACCAGGTGCGTGCAAGCGTAGCTGCGTGACGCAATTGCATTATCGTTTGAAATTTTTTTTCCTTGCACACCTTCAGCTATACATATACCTTGATGTGTTGCGGGTGCACTTGCGCTTGTACGCTTACCTTATTAAGACAACTAAGGACCTCATCAGGGCTAGGCAACACCTCTGTGATTCAGAGGACATGTGTGGCTTAACTAGCCAAATTTGGTTAAACAATTTGCGAACTGCAACACTTTCCTTAATCTTGCATGAGCCCATACCATTATGCAAAGCGAACAAACAGTTACGCAAGCTTCATGCTGGATGCTTGCACATACGGATTGCCTTTCCGCGCAAAGAATTAATGCTCATACAAGCACGCTTCCGAGGACGCACACCCCAATTGCGTTTGTATGTTTTGCATGCTTGTAAATGCTCGTGCACATGAATGCATGCCTGCATATGTGTACACACACAGACAAATATATACAAGCACACACACACACGCGCGCGCGCACACACACACACACACACACACACACACACACACACACACACACGTGCACGCACCCACGCTAACGTGCACAGCTGCACAGGCATGCACACGGATGCTCCCCCAGGCAGTCTTGCATGCGCATGTGCGTATGTGTATTTGGCCACTAGAATGTGAGTCACATAAACCCATCTTGGGACCCAAGCTATTCTTGAGTGTGTGCGGTTCTGTAACATCCAGGGCAGCAATTTACCAACAATTCCCGGCATGCCCACAACTAAATGCATGCACCTGCATTCAGGTTGTATCATTACCGTAGCCCCTTGGTTTTATGGTACAACGCCGAGCAGCCACAGGTCCAAATGGGGGCACCCCTGCTTTCACCTCCAAACTATCTGCACACCCCTCAATAAGGAATTTTGCCTGCTGGTTCGCAAAAAGAATCACCTAGCAGGCATGACACTGCAACGCACATGCAGCTCTTACCCCACAAGACGCATACATAATGGATGAAGCAAACAGTGGCATACACCGGCAGTGCTCTCTATCCATTCCATCAGCTTTCTTTCATCAACTTTTGCCAGTCATCTGCATCAGAAAATGAGCAGACTCGTTCCATTGCCAGGAGTCGTATTTTGTGCTCTGGTTGGCTTTTTTGTAGGTGTACGAGTGGATTGAGGACCCCAAGGATGGCAAGCGCGAGTCCATGGAGGAAGAGCCCTCAGTGCCCGAGCTGCCCCCTGACAGCAGAGACACGCAGGTTCCCTCAGGGACAGGCCTGCAAGTGCCACCGAGAAGCGCAGAGCGTGGGGAGGGTGCGGACAAGGAAAAGGGGAAGGTTGAGGAGGAGGTAAAGAAACGGAGGGGCCGGCCACCCCTGGGCTCAAGTGGGCCAGGGGAGGAGACACCGCTAGCGGGGAAGGACGTGATGGTGCCCTCGACTGCACTGGTTGCACTAGAGGAGGTGCATGGGCCGGACAAGTGGCTGCATGGGAAGGTCAAGGTGCGTGGGGCTGGTCTTGCGTGTGGGGGCTGGGGAGGGGGGATGGGAGTGGGTGGGTGGGTTTGTGGGGTGTAGGCATGCATGGTAGCTGTGTACGTGTCAAGGGAGAGGCACATGAGTGCTTGCATTGAAATGCGACCTGTGTTCCTGGACATGCATGTGCTTATGCATCTGTTTGCATGCACCAGTGCGCTTTTTGTGTATGGTTTAAGTTGCGCGTGCGTGCGTGCGTGCGTGCGTGCGTGCGTGTGTGTGTGTGTGTGTGTGTGTGTGTGTGTGTGTGTCTGTGCGTGTGTGTGTGCACCTTCATGCCTGTTGTGCATGCATTTGCCTGCCTGTGTTTTTGTGCAGTTTTTTGCTTGTGTGTTGGTGGATTTGGGAGAAGCCCATGCATGTGCTTTGCTGCTCTTATGCAGCTGCTGTGTACTCACTCACATAGGAAGTGTAAAGCAGTGGCTCAGGTTTGTGCAGAGCTTGTGAGGTCATGCTGCTAACAGGGGAATTTCAACCTTACGCCCATCCTCAACCCCCCATGATCTGGCTCGAGTGATGCATGCATTATTCGGTCGTCCTTTTGGGATGTTCTTGTTCCCTTCGTCCGGGTTCGGGACAGCCCGATGTCGCGCGGCGTCCCTTCTGAGCGCCTCTCGCACCCCGAGATTCCAAGGCGATGGTGCATGTTTTGTAGCACGCTTGCATTTTGGGACGTCGGCTCGAGCCAGCAATCTGTCGGGCATTCGTGCATGACGTCGGATATTATCTGGGCACGGTGTTCGACTTTTCTGCCCCTCACGATGCCTTGTTTTTCCCTGCAAAGATGGCTTTGTCTGTACCAAATGACTGGACGCTGGCTCATTCCTTCAGCCACTGAGTACATGATGAGAGCAGAAGGGTATCTGTCTCACCATGCAGGTGCAGAGCTAAACTGCACGGAGTCAAAGCATGTTTGAGAGGAAATGAGGCAGACTCGTGTACATGCAGAGCATGACCATGCCTGGTTTCCCCCCACCTTTGACTTGCCAAAGAATGCCCAAGTATCACTCTGCATGATGAACTATGGTCACAGCTCCCGGCTGTTGCCCAAATGGGGCAATTACGCTGACCTTCTTGCTCCTGTTCTCCATATGTTGTGCTGTGGATTCGTTAGTACTCGGTGTGCCTCACTCACTTCCTGCTCCCTAAGGCATCTGGTCTTTGCACTTGCACTCTCCTTTCCTCGCCTGGTCCAGGGCCAAAGCCAATACAAATGGCCAATGGCCATGCTTTAATCCTCAGGTCTGATGCATTCAAACTCTCTAAGTGCCAAGGCATCTGACTCTTTTTCATATAGACTGTTTGTGTATGTGCACACATTTGCTCTCGCAGGGTAGGGACAAGGACCCTGCCCATCCAAACTGTGTGTTGGTGAAATGCAAAGAAGACAAGCGCACCTTCTTCTTTGACAGTGATCAGGTGTGTGGCAGCGGCATTTGTAAAGAAGTCTAGGCACAGCAGAGGTACCAGGGTGCCCTATAACTTGCCTTACCACTAAATGGGCTTAGTGATGTTTCTCTACCTAAGATGCGGCTGTTTAGCTTGAAAGGTATGCCTATAAACAAAGAATTGAGCAGGTTGCAAGGAAGGCACATGAATACGACTGCAGCTCTGTGGGCAGTTCATAGATGTAGAGCGTGGTGCGGTTTCTACGTTGCTTCATCCTACAGCTATGAACTCCCCATGGAGCTGCAGCCGTACTCACATGCTTTTGTGAAAATGCGCGCACCTTTGCCCCGGTCTGGTAGAGGAACAAGGAAACCAATGCCACAGGGCCTGTGCTCAGGTGCTAAACGCCACAGCTGCGTCTCTGAAAATAAGATGTTTCACTGGGCCGCTGTGCTTTTAGGTGCTGCGCAAGCACGAGGTGCTCCTGTGAGCTTACCAGCGCAAAACCTGCTCTTGCAGCAATTGAATGATGTTTCATGGCTAGAAACGAATGTGCTGGTTTGGTTCTCTGGATGTACTTTCACACCAATGGCAGATAGAAGCAGAAAGGTGCTTTGCTTAGACGTTGCAAGTGTGTCGGCGCTTTTCCTCCCTGATATTGTTCTGATCTTTCACTAAATTTCCTCTTTTGTAGCTTTAGGCTTGGGCTGCTTCATGTTGACCATTGGATTTTGGTGTTCCCTGCAGAGACGTGTCCAAATTAATTTTCCCCTCTGCTCATGCTTGGTACTTCACCCAGAGGGGTTCTGAGTGCTTGCCAGCACTTCCTTCCTTATAAGGGGAAGGTTACCAAACGCATGCGGCGTTGCTGAGCTTTCTGAGTGTTGATCCCATTGAGGGCACTGCTGAGCGTTCCTCTTGTACTCTTGCAAAAGGGATTCGCACTACATGGGCTTCCAATTCTCACAGCCCTTTCACCTGCGATCACCCCATGCATGTGCTCCCAGGTTCAAGAGTGGATAGAGGCGGGAGAAATGGGCTTGCAGCCCGCCCCTCCTGCTGTGGAACTAGACGGGCCTCAGCGGCAGCTCCCTCAGAAGAGGACCACCCCCGAATTCAATCTGTCGCACTTTCCGCAGCTGCCGCAGCTGTTGTACACTGCACAGCTGGGGGGGATGGGGGCTGGGCACATGCTCCTACCTAAAGAAGAGCGGGAGCTGCGAGCGAGGGAGGAGGAGGAGGATCTGGCCATGGTGGGCAGGTGGGGGGGCAAACGGCCACGCATGGATGCTGGCAGACGGGTGCCCTCAGCTAGGCTGCCGGGGGAGCCCATCAGGCATCGCCCGCCCACAGGGCCCCCAGAGCGCGGCTCGACTAGGTGAGGGGCGCACGTGGCAGAGCATGTGGCAGAGCATGTGGCAGAGCATGGCAAGTGGCAGAGCATGGCACGAGGCAGAGCATGGCATGTGGCAGAGCATGGCACGTGGCAGAGCAGGGCATGTGGCAGAGCAGGGCACGAGGCAGAGCATGGCATGTGGCAGAGCATGGCATGTGGCAGAGCATGGCATGTGGCAGAGCAGGGCACGTGGCAGAGCAGGGCACGTGGCAGAGCATGGCACGCGGCGGAGCATGTAGCAGAGCATGGCATGGGCTGCTTATCGCTGGGTGAACACCAGCCATGGAGGGTGTTGGGGGTGCCTGCTTGTGGTCCTTGTTGCCCTGACCGGAACAGTGCATGACCAGTGGAAGGATGTAGGTGACAGAACTAAGTGCGGACTGTGCTGTTGAGGGAGCAGGAGTTGAAGACGGCAGGCTGGTAGAGAGGGTGCAAGCACTGTTTTTGGGGAAGATGGGGGGCCAAGCTCAAGGTAGGGCTCGCAGTTTTGGGGTTTGCATCACTTTGCAGCAGTACCCCTTTGGGTCCTGTGCAGGAGCCTTGCTCATGGTTTTGGTGTTTCAGGGAAGCCTGGTGGCCAGGAAAGCAGTGTTTTCCCCAGGGGCAGCCTAGCGTACATGACAAGCAGTGTGGACACAAGCACAAAAATCTGCACAAACGCACACCATGTTCAAAGCAAGGATGCCTTGCTTAACTCTTAATAGCTTGGCTGTGAGAGCTAATTGGCTCCCCAAAGCATTCTTTCAGTATTGAAATCGTAAGTGGAAGAGCACAGGGAAGGAGTGAAACCTTGGTTTCCTTGGCATTCTTGCATTCCAGCGTCCTATTAGTATTAGGACGAGTTGAAGCAGAAGGGGGTGATCTAGAGATAGGGGGGATCAGGGATGGCTTGTTTTTCAGAGCGTTTGTGAGTCGTGCCAAGCCCTATGCCTGGACATACAGCTTAGCTTGCAAGTCCAAGCTTGCTGACTGGGTCATCGGAACTGCACTGTTGTGCGGGACTCTGCCAACTTTTCCTGCCTCTGGGCTCAAAGCCGCCTTTATTAGAGCAGATTGTTTTGAAAACTGGATGGCTGCGGGGTGAAAGTTGTAGAGCTCTGATCCGCATGCAATTGCGCGTCCTTACATTGCATTGCCACTGGTCTGGGTGAGTATCAACAGCCCTCCCTGCTGAGCAACACAGCAAAAGGAGAGCGGGGGGGACTGAGTGAGGACCAGGCTGAGCTCAAACTACTCTGCCGTTTGCAGAAATGTCGCCAGCATCTTCATGCAAAGCTGGGACTGCAGCAGATGCAACGTTTCTCTTGATCCCTCATCATGTATGGGCAGCATCCAAGCAAGGCTTTAGTGTGTTGCAGCCGAGGCATCACCAGACCTATCTTCAGCACACGACCCTGAAATGCAGCAACACACACACACACACACACACACACACACACACACACACACACACACACACACGACCCCGGAATGCAGCACCACACACACACACACACACACACACACACACACACACACACACACACACACACACACACACACACACACACACACACACGGCCCTGAAATTCTGCACCACCCACTCTCATCCTTTCCACACGCAGTAAAGCTGAAGTAGCAGACATCATAGGCAAGGAAGTGGAGATCCCTGGCGCAGTGTTCAATGACTTCACCCCTGGGCATTTTCTAAGGTAGGCAACAACGTGCAGTACGATCTCGTGGTTGTCCTGAAGCGTCTGTTTAACAGCTTGATCTCCTCAAAGCTTTGATGCGAGATGGTTTACTTGGTAGCGACAGAAAATAGCGTGCCCCCCCTCCCCCCTGCCAACAGGTGAATCATCAAGGGGCTCGTCTGTGTGTGTGTATGCACACGCGTGCGTATGTGTGTGTATAAGTGTGTGTGTGTGCGCGCGTGAGTGTGTGTGTGTGCGCGTGCGTATGTGTGTGTGTGGTGTGTGTGTGTATATGTGTGTGTGTGTGTGCGTGCGTGCGTGTGTGTATGTGTGTGTGCGTGTGTGTGCGTGCGTGCGTATGTGTGTGTGCGTGCGTATGTGTGTGTGCGTGTGTTATGCGCGCGTGCATATGTGTGTGTGTAAGTGCGTGCGTGCGTGTGTGTGTGTGTGATTGCAGGATCACAGGACCTGCAGGATCACAGCTGAGAGATTCATGGCCAAAATCCTGTTCTTGCTCAATGCGCCATTCACATGCATGTGTTCTGTGCAATCGCATGTTTGCACATGCATGCGTGTTTCTGCTGTCTGGAATGAAACGAATGTTAAACTCCCCATGTGAGCTACATCTTTTCTTTAATCTGAATTCACAAGTTTGTGGAATCTCTTTGTCTCAATTTCACAGGGGGCGCATCATCGGCCCTGACAGCGCCCATGCTGGCGCTGTGGAAGTGCGCCTGATAAATGACCGCCGCAGGCTGTAAGTGCACTTGAGAGGGGGTAACTGGAACTGCGATAAATCCAGTCATCAAGACCTCTGTCAGCGTGCGTGCTTGGATTTCCTCGGTTTGGGGAGCTCTCCTCCCCCCCCCCTTCTCTTTCTTTCTCTCTCTCTCTCTCTCTCTCTCTCTCTCTCTCTCTCTCTGTGTGTGTGCCTGTGTGTGATGATCTTGTTCAGCATTAAAAACAACACCAGCTTTCCTCCAGAAGGGGTTCACCATTGTTTAACTGTCCCGCAAACATTCCTGGGCCTGCTGGAGTTTTCAGGGCAAGGTTTGGTTGGTGCCGGTTTGTTTTTTGTCTGCCTATGGGACATCACTCATCGAAAGTCTGGGGGAAGGTGCCCCCATGTGTGTGTGGCGGTGAGGGGAAAAGAGAGAACTGTATGCTGAGGTGTGGGAATGGGCTCTACGGGCCTCCATCATGGAGCCTGAGCACGCAGGAGTACTTAAGGTACCACATGAGTGTGTCCTGTACCATCTAATGGCTGGGAGAGGGCTAAGGTTCTTCCGTCCCATGCTAAAGCTGGGTCCCAGGTCCTCCCCCATTGCAACCACTTGAACACCCCAAGCCTTGAAATTATTGAACTATATTGGTGAAGCAATGGGGCCAATTGGAGGTCAGGCTGCAACGAGTCGTTTCGGCCAGAACCAGCGTCTTGCTTGCATTTCAGGATTGGATTACTCCTTCTTCACAGACACTCTCCTGGAAGCTTCCTGGGCATTCTGAATATGCAGGAAATTGTGTAATATGTAAGTAAAACATTTTGCATCTATAGATTTGGCAGAATTCAAAGTTTTCAAAAGTTCCACCTGATCTTGATCTAGCCATATCTCAAGGAAGCATGGATGTCCCTGGACCAAAAGTATTAGGGCCTGGTCCTTTCAATGCCTTCTTTGCACTGACAAAGTCCGGGGACATCCATGTGTTTTTAGGATACAGCCTCTGAAGGTCCCACACAATGGTGACCGCCCTCTGGCTTTCTTCCCTTATGAGTGGGTGCAGACATGCACGAAATTTGGTCCTTCCTAGTCAAACATCTCTGCAAGAAATGTGCTATACAAAAATATGCACAAAATGTTGTCCTTCCTAGTCAGACATCTCTGCAAAGAATTTGCTATACAAACCATGCCTGGCCATATGTTTCTGCTGTCCTGGTGTTGTGTTGTACAAGCTTGTTAGTGCGCGCTGCAAGGAATGTGCTCTTAATGCCATTCGCTATACAAACCATGCCTGGCCAGAGTGTTTCTGCTGTCCTGATTTTGTGTTGTACAAGCTTGTTGGTGCGGCTATAGTTCTGTGCGAGCAGCATATTCCTTGCAATGGCCATGCAGGGGCCTCATTCTCAAACAGCTGTCTGCTTTTGCCTGCCTGTACAGTTTGAGTCCTTGTCCATGCCTGCCAAGGGACTCACCTTTTGCACTGCACTGGCTGTGTAGATTCTACTTCCATGCCTCTGAGGCGCGTGACTGGCTGAGGATGCAGCACCTGCGAGCCGTGATCGCCAGCCCAAACGATCAAGGTGCGGCAGGAGCGGCGTGAGGCTACATTTGGGGCATGCTCGTGTTTGCCGGGGGCAACGTCCTGAGCGTCTTTCCGTCTGGCATGGGGCATGCATCCTCTGTGCATCTCAGGTCCTGTTCTGTATGAGGCATGCGTCCTGTGCGTCTGAGGCATGTGCTCCTGTGCAGAGAAGGTGTAGCACAAATGTAGGGAGCCTGTGCAGAGAAGGCGTAGCACGTATGCAGGGAGCCTGCTCAGAAGAAGCATAGCACTCATGCAAAGAGCCCGTGCAGGTACTTATGTTGGCAGTTAATGCCCCTAGTGGTCAAGGCAAAGCGTTGCTGCTTTGTGCTGGTAGGAGAGGCATGTTGCGCTTGTGCATGCTTGAAGGTAGGAATCCAGGGAGACACGATTTGAGGAGGAGGAGCGATCCCGCTGGGGGTGCAGTAGCTCTGAATCTTCCAGGAAGGCTTGCAGGGTGTTGCTCCTCTAGCTCCTCTGCTCCTCTAGCTGTTGCTCCTCTATAGCTGTGGCTCCTCTATAGCTGTGGCTCCTGCGATGCTTCCAAGTGCTCAGGGCCTGGACGCTCTCTTGCTGGTGTGCTCTCACACATGTGCATGTGCCCCATCACCCCTGACACCCCCATCCACATGATCTGTCACTCACCTGGTGTTTGCATGCCATTCTATCGCCCATATGCTCCAGCAGGCATGCTCGTGGATGTCTGCCACCGTGGTGTGCTTGCATGCCATTCATCCTCCTGTGCCCAGCCTCCTCTCCCCCCACCTCCAGACAAGGCTGTGCATGCCCATCCCAGCACACATGAGTTGGGGCAGCAGACGATGCAGATGCAGCATGTCCATCCTGGCACACATGCACACACACACATGCACATGCACACGTAGGTGCGCTGAGCGACAGGGTTGCTGCCGAGGTGCTTGCGCGCATGTCTGCGGGCGACAGCAGAGATAACGGAGGTGGACGCACCTCCCCCACCACCTCAGGCCACACCACGTCGCACGCGAGCCCCCACCCATCAGCGCTTCGCTCCTCCCACGCGCACCGCGTCTTGCCCAGGCCTGTGTCTGCTGTCCCTACATTGCCCATGCTGCCGGCGCTGCAGACAGGGCTGGCCATGAATGGTGGGTGGTGAGGCACAGCTGCTTTGCGCGTGTTGAGCATCAGCAAGCACCAACAAAAGTGCCAGGGCTGACCATGAATGGTGTGTGGCGAAGCAGCTCCGTCCATGTGCCAAGCATCAAGAACTGTGGACAAGCATCAGCAAGCATCAACAAAAGTATCAGCCGTGGATGGTAAGTGGCGAGGCGGCTCTGTCCATGTGCCAAGCATCAAGAGCAGTGAACAAGCATTAGCAAGCATCAGGGCCAGCCATGAATGGTGTGCGAGAGAGGGCAGCTACTTTGTGTGTGTGTCCTCAGCTGAAGTCACAAGGATGCAGAGTGTAGGCTGTGCCTGTGAACCCCAGTGGTGAGGCCTTAGCTAGCTTGGTAGGAAGGGAACCAAATTTGCATGCATGCAGCAGGACCTGGCGTGCGTTGTTTGCTCTTTCGCAGTGGCACTGTATTTGATTTGCCCAAAAGCAAGAGTGGAACGTCGCAAGGAATGCAGCTTGCCCTGCACCTCTGCGTGTGCGCGGTGATCCTGCAAACACACCTGGATGTGATATTATGCTTGTGCACGTTTGGCACACATTTGCAAAAGAACGGAAGCGGCAGTGTCGGCCGTGTGTTGGGCAGCCATGCAGCAGAGGACGTACACGTTGACCGGCGGGGGGGGGAGTCTGCTCACGCCAGAGATGCATGGGTGTGGCCCCCTTGCTGCCCAGGTTCCTACTCTGCCCATGCTCACCCCCGACTGCACATGGAAAAGCCATCCCTGGGCCCACATCCCCCCTTGCAGACGTGCCTGTCCTCTGCCGGGCGCGTCATCAAAACGTCAAACGCAGCCTGCTGCTTCACTCCGGATACTCAGCTTGCATGCCCTCACACGCATATGTGCATACTCAGCTTGCATGCCCTATGTAGCCAGATGTTCGGTTTGCATGCCCTCCCTGCTGCTTCACTCCGGATACTCAGCTTGCATGCCCTCACACGCATATGTGCATACTCAGCTTGCATGCCCTATGTAGCCAGATGTTCGGTTTGCATGCCCTCCCTCACGCATGTGCTGGCTGACCACCTGTGAAATGCAGCAGCAAAGGCGCTCTGTGCTTGACTGCAGCTGCTCTGTGTTCTGCGCTTGACTGGTGCTGCTATGTGTTCTGCGCTTCACTGGTGCTGCTCTGTGTTCTGCGCTTCACTGGTGCTGCTCTGTGTTCTGCGCTTCACTGGTGCTGCTCTGTGTTCTGCGCTTCACTGGTGCTGCTCTGTGTTCTGCGCTTCACTGGTGCTGCTCTGTGCTTTGCGCTTCACTGTGGGCTGCTCCACTCTCGCACGCAGGTGTCCCGGACGCGAATGGCTACCTACCAGGAACGGCCCAATCTCCGCACCACCCCCACCACCGCGCAGCCATGCGCTCCTCCGCCATCAATTACTCCCGGCCCTTGGGCCTCCCCTCCCTGGAGTCAATGGGTGCAGGCGAGGGGGGCGATGGTGCTGCACCAGCGACGGCCACGCTGCCCGTGCTGCAGCACCCGCTGCCTGCGGAACGGCGGAAGCGCCAGCGTGAGCTGCTTTCCCAAAGCAATGCTGGCGCTGCTGCTGCAGCTGCTGCTACAGCAGCAGCAGGGGATCAAGCTGCAGGGGAAGGTTGCGCGCAGCAGCCAGCTTCAGGGGGAGACGGTATGGGTGAAGGAGAGGGAGGTGCTGCAGCGGACGGGATTCAGGGGCAAGGAGAGCCTGCCGCCGCTGCTGCTGCTGCTGCAGGAGAGCCTGGCATGCTTAGCTGGAGTTGCACAGAGCTGCTTGCACAGCACGAATCGCTGCTGCCAGCATCGCTTGCCGCGCACCTTGCACACATATGTGCGCTTCATGAAGCAAAAATGGCAGCGCTTGCGGAAGCAGAGCGTATGGCCAGCCAGGTGGTGGAGGGCGCAGTGCGACAGGAGGCACACGACTTGCAAGGGGCGCAGTAGAAGGGGCGTGAATGCATGCGTGCCTGTGTGCATATGTATGGGACTGCTTGGCCAGAGTCCAAAGGCATGGGTAGGCAGGAGGGGCTGTGTTTTTTTTAAGGCTTGGGTGCAACAGCAGAGCCAAATCTGGGCGTTTAGGCTCAGCAGCTAGCTAGCTCCCTCGTTCCCGCGCTCTCATTTAAGTGCCCACTGCCGGGGCGCTGGCACAGTATGGGATGCATGAGGGGGTTCTCTATCACAATGCGGGGGTGCATGAAAGTGGCTCGCTCACGGCCGGCTTCAATGCGCCAATACATAATGGGTCATTCATTGATGTGTTGAGCAACAAGCTTCCCTGTAGGCGTCCAGGCAGCACGTGAGAGACGAGTGAGAGGCAGGGGTAGAGCATAGAGTGGTGGGCACTATAAATGCAGGCCCGGGGGCTCAAGCACTGGAGGACACAGTAAATACCATCATGTGCAAGCTCTGGTTTTGACGCAGGTGCTATGTGTAGGTCCTCAGAACAAATTCGGAGCCTGCCTCATGGATTTTCATAGATGAGAGCAGCATCACGCCGGGTTGCCTAGGCAGAAACGCATGCATGTATGAAGCCTAACCTGTGTGGAGGCACTATGTTTCCCTCGTGACACGCGTGCTCTGCTTAGTTGTTGTTGCTGACACGGGACACTGTGGCAAAAAAGACTGTGCTGTGGAGCGTGCGCACGCGCTTCGTATTCCTTCCTTTACCATGACTCATGGCATAAGCAAGGTAAGTGTTGACCCATAAATCAAGCCTGCTTATTTCATTTGACTTGGTACTTATTTGCTGCCTACGTTGGCCATGTGTTGTAAAGTAATGGTGTTGTATGGATGAATTCAAATTTGCTCTGAAAGGATGGTGGTTAGGCCTCTGTTCAAGATCTGTGGAGTGAGTCATGAGAGCTGGAGCGTTTGACCTGAATGCATTTGGATAGATGGGCGGTAAGGGGTCCAATCACGCATGGCATGATGGCCCTGCTGCTCCTGCTAATGGTGTTAGAATGTGGTCCTGGGTGTTTCTGAGCATTAGAATTGCAGGCCAACTGAGTGTAACTCGGATTCAATCCTTTAAACTTCAGGAGCCAGAGAAGCTACGCGAATAGGAAGGGGAAGGGGTGACATAGCTGTACCTGCCAACGTGGGCAGCTTAGCTGAAGTGAAAATGGTGCCTAAAACCAAACCAGCCCGATCTGGTGAACCTAGACAAAAGACATAAAACTCAATCAGCATTCCAAGCACGCTGACACAAACTTGGCTAGTCCTTGGACATCAGCCTGGTTCACGAATTATCTTAGACGTGATGCACTACCTTTCCTTAATTGATCATCATGATGTAGGGAGTGTTCACTGCCTACATAGTTTATCTTCTCTTTTCTTTCTACCAACTACGCGAAGAGCCAATGGCCGGAAGTGGCGATCAAGGAAAGGACCAAAATTCCAGAGGGGGTTATCTGAGGCCCAAAATCAGGTGTTTGTTGCATGCTCCCAGCATAGATTCTCCGTAGCTGGCACCTTTTAGGCCTGGGTTCCTTTTAAAGCATGCTTCTGTGGCACTACCTTTTAGGCCTGGGTTCAAAAGGTGCCAGTAACAGAGTACATGCCTAATTAGCCGCGGCATGAACCCTAGTTTTCACCACCAAAACTCCACACTGGTTTACACAAGGTTACAGGTTACAGGAAAAAGATTTAGATTTACACAGGGGGACCTTCATCCAGACTGTTCGGCTGATTGGCCTGTGACTGGTCCTCGCCAGCCAACATAATGTCCATAAGCTCAGAAACAAACGAAAAAAGCTTGTTGTTGTGTTGCAAGAGGAAATCAGAAACATCCTGGACACTGGCTTGTTGTAAAATTGGTTGCTCCATAGAAAAATCACCAGAGAAACAGTTGAACAGGTAAGCGTACTTTCTTCTCAAAGCACAAACATCTGCGTCTCTGCACACCAAAAGGGCATGAGACTCATCTTGAATCTCATCACAAGAACAGCGATCACACAAAAGAGTGTTCCGAGTATCCCAAGCTGCTGTCTCCACCTTCAGTGTGTGTGCCCTAAGTCTGAAACGGGGAAAGGAGAAGGCCTCCAGTCAAAACGGTTGACTGCTAGCCTGCTCATAAAAAGGGTTTACAAGGGTTTACAATGGTGGCCTACAGCCCGAGACTCTGGCTGATGGCAGCTGGTGAAACAAGCTCAACCAGTATCAAAAATTGAGACCAAGTCTGACACAAATCTAAGAAGTCTGTATGAGTCTTGGTTTAGGAAAGCATTGATCTCAGAATCAGTGATAGTATGATGGCAAGCCAAGAATGGAATAAAGTCAGCGTTTGAGGGCGGAGCAAACACACGCAAAGTCTTAAACATCTCCTCAAAAAGGTCCTTGTATCTCGTGCGTAGCTCACGCACCTCAGTACATTTGCAAAAGAAAAGCACCTGCTCATAAAAAAGCAACAATTCGTGTAGAAAAGGAAAAAGCTTGTTATTGTTTTGATTTAAGAAAGAAGAGATATGACAAGACTGTACATGGTGAATGCCTGGCACGTAGGGAGCCACGCTATTGGAAAGAAAGAAAAAGAAAAAGTACGTAGGCAGAGGAAACTCTCCCTACATCAATTAAGGAAAAGGAGACACATTGGCTCAGAAGAGCCGTGAGCCTCCTCCACCACAAAGCTACAAAGAAGAAAGCTAATGGGGATCTGGAGGGTTACTGGAAGCACACGGCTCCAGAACCTGGCTGTGAGAAGCATCATTTTCCATAGCACGTCTAGTGGTAACAAGCTTATGGGCATACTGAACCGAATGGGCATGGAGTTTTTGAGCAAGTTTATGGGCCCGTTGATGGTCCAGTCCAAGTTGTTTAAACTGATTCAAGGTATGATGGAAGAGTGAGATAAAGAGAGGAGGTTACAGGTTACAGGAAAAAAGAAGGCCTCCAGTCAAAACGGTTGACTGCTAGCCTGCTCATACAAAAGCAATAGTTCATGTAGAAAAGGAAAAGGGTTGTTATTGTTTTGATTTAAGAAAGAAGAGATATGATAAGACTGTACATGGTAAATGCCAGGCACGTAGGGCGCCACCCTATTGGAAGAGTGAGATAAAGAGAGGAGAGGACCAGAAAATAAGGGAGCATATTTGAGCCAAAGAGAACAGACATGGGGATGAGTGCATTTGAAAAGAACTGGTTAACACAAAAGCCATCAGTCAAACCGCATGACTGCTAGGCTAACATAAGAAGGAAAGCGTCAACAAGGAATTTCAGAAAGTAATTGTAGATCAGGCGTATTTGCAAAAGCATCAAAGTAATCGTAGTTCAGGCGTAATTACAGAAGAGCCCTAGCTAGCTTGCTAGTTAGGGGACCTTCCCTTAATGCACGCATCTGGACCTGGCTTGCGTAGCCTTTTCTTTTCTTTACAGAGAGTAGTAATGATTCGGGCGTAATTGCAGTAGCAGTAGTTCAGGCGTGATTGCTACACAGAACATTATGCATCTAATAGAATTATTCCCCTGATGCTATACTGATTACTCCTTATCAAGCCAAACCCACTTCTTCTTCTCCTTCTTCCTCCTGTTCTCACTATGCTTTACGCAGCAGACAACCAACACAGAGGACCAGTGGCTCTAACCGTGTGCGACAACCCCACCAATTGACAACGAGCGCCATGTACACTTGATTGAAATCAAATATTGTGAAGACACGAGGCCTGGACAACAGTTGGAGGCGGCACAGCGGCAGCACGCAGACCTCTGCAGACTTATTTCTGCTAAAGCTGTTACCCTGCATACCATCCTTCTGGGTGTCGGTGGGACCTGCTTTAGGGAGCATAGAAAGAAAAGAAAAACTACGTAGGCAGAGAAGACTCTCCCTACATCAATTAAGGAAAAGGAGACCCATTGGCTCGAGAGAGCCGTGAGTCCCCTCCACCACGAAGTTAAAAAAGAAAGAGCTAATGTGGATCTGGAGGGTTATTAGAAGCGCCCGGCTCCCGAACCTGGCTGTGGGTGGTATTTTTGTTTTCAATAGCACGTCTTGTGGTAACAAGCTTGTCGGCATAAACAACAGAATGAGCATGCAATTTACGAGCAAGTTTAATGGCACGCTGGTGGTCAAGTCCTAATTTTTTAAATTGGTTCAAAGTGTGCTCAGTGTAACAGGGCCCACCAACACCGAGGAGTATGGTATGAAGGGTCACAGCTTTAGCACTTAAATTCTTGCACAGATCTGCATGCTGCCGCTGTGCCACTTCCAGCTGATGCCCAGGCCTTGTGTCTTCACAGTATTTTATTTCAATTAGGTGGACGTGCCGCTGGTCAGCGCTCAGTTGATGGGGCTGTCTCACGCGGCTTGGTCCTCTAGACCTCTGTGAGGTGTCCTGCCTGCTGCGTAGCACATGGTGTGAGCATGGGGCAAAGGGAGAGGAAGAAGTGGGTTTGGCATGATAGGGGGTTATTAGGGAGCATACTTTAAACCAATTAAATCAACTAGGACTTGACCAACAGCGTGCCTTGAAACTTGCTCGCAGTCTGCATGCCCATTCTATATGCTCACAAACTTGTTACCACTAGGCGTGCTATTGAGAACAAAAACACTTCTCACAGCCAGGTTCTGGAGCCAGGTGCTTCTGGTAACCCTCCAGACCCCCATTAACTCTGTTTGTTTTAGAACTTTGTGGTGGAGGGGACTCACGGCTCTTCGGAGCCAATGTGTCTCCTTTTCCTTAATTGATGTAGGGAGAGTTTTCTCTGCCTACGTAGTTTTTATTTTCTTTTCTAAGAGAATTAATGAGTTGCAGTTGTAGCAATGAAACAAGAACGTAGTTGTTGTAGCACATACACTTGGGATGGTTTTGAGAAAAATGCAGCAAATGAGAAACGGGACTGAATCTGCCAGGACTGAGACAATGCAGCAAATGTCTATAAATATGATTTGTATAAAAAAACATCAATGCAAAAATAATGAATGATAAGACCAAATTGTTGGTGAGACACAGAATTCCAGTCATTTCCCTTACTAGAGAATCCAGGACAAGGGATGCCAAAAAGGTCATTTTTTACTTCTTTCTTTCCTTTTCTTGAATATGTAGGATGTTAGCACGACATATAGGGGTAACGTGTGCAAAATTCTGGGAGTGAAAAATGGTTCCAGGGTGGAGCTGTGGGCCGTTTTGGGGTGATCTGAGGCCAGGACTCCTCGGAGAGTGATCTGGGGTACTCCAATTTTCATCATTGCTGGGAAAATGAGATATTTCGACGGGAGAGTTTTCTCTGCCTACGTAGCTTTTTCTTTTCTTTTTTCTTTTGATCAACATTAATGGTTGGTATGGTAAGATTTGAGAAAGGAACTCGTTGAACTCGAGAAATAGCATGTCTTGCAATAGATGATAACCCCGTCTGCCAACATCCCCACCGGCATCCCAAAGCTTGACCCTGAAGAATTGAACCTGGGACCTCACGCGCTATCTGGGCCACGATTCATCCGCTCAGCCTTAAATTCCGGATTTGTACTTCAATACAGCTTTCTTCCCATGGACCCAGATACAAAGAGAGAAATAGTTATGTGGTCCAAAAGAGGCTGCTTGCAGTAAGGAAAAGGTTACACCTAATTTACAACTTTATATTAGGCGGGTAGAAAAGGTTACGTTTTACATACACAATCCATATCTCTACATCCACATCGCAACATCTGCCTGTGAGGGCAGTTGAGCGGAAACGGAGGCCTATAACCTGGCCAACAAATTACTTAACAAGGCAGCAAAAATTGCACCAAAGGGTCTTCAAACTTAAACTGGACAGGGCTGGCTCTTTTCTCGCGGCTTCAAAAACTCAACTTGCAGCTTGAGAACCCAAACAGGTTTAATGAAGGATGACCCCGCAAAATACCCTTGTTGGTGTGGCAGGGGCTGTCTTCATTGACCACACCATTAATCCTCTTTTTGAGCTGGGCCTCGCCATACAAACAGCCAAGACATAAACACCCCAATTGAGTTGCTATGCCATCCTGAGATGTGAAACTTGTAGTTGGACTATCATTAACACCAGGCATGCTCTTCATCTACATGGGGCTTCTGGTGTTGCGGTTAGGGAGAAAAGGCATGTTACAATCTTCTCAAGTTGAGGTGTTTCCCAGAGGTAACAGGGTTGACAAGAGAAGCCATCAGTCCAAACGCATACCTGCTAGGCTGAGACAATTTTAATTTGTTCCTTATGAGAAGGAAAACAAAAAAGGCTTTTCTGAAAGTAAGTAGTTGATGTGTACATGAAGGAGCATTAAGAAAGTTGTAAAAGAGGCATTTGAGGTAGAAGGAAATCTTGAAAGAAAACTACGTAGGCAGAGAAAACTCTCCCTACATCAATTCCTTAAAGAAAAGGAGTATGAGGAGTATAAGGAGTAAGAAATGAGTGGATAATAAGTCGTGAAGACGTCATGCTTGGTAAGTGATTCAGGTGCAGCACACCAAGGAAATTTAAAAAGAGAAGTGCCAGGCCCGGTTCAAGGAGAGTAAACGAAAAATATCATATGCAAATTCAGGAGAAAAAGCACATTGTGATGAGTGTGTCGGTATTGTTACTGACAGGGTACATACTATCATAATAGGCAAATGAAGACAATATGGGTTCTGCACCAAGGAGAGCACACACAGCACTTATGAATGAGTACCAAAGCACAAAGTGGAAACAATTACAACACCATGGCAGGCTGGACAGACTAATGATATATAGTTTCCGATAGTGAGACCGCACAGTGTTTGCATGCAGGCCCATGCTCACTCGATCTCACTCAATGCCCCAGCCCCAAGGCTTGGACACCAAGTTCAGTGTGCTTTTTCATCCCACACCATCTGAAATATTGTTTAATTTTTGAATCCCGCTGTAATCCCGCATTCCTTTGAATAATTTGTTTGCTGTATTATGCACATTCCAGCAGGGGCAAATGGCCCCCTCTTGCCTGCAGCTGTTCCCATCATGCCTGCATACTTTAGCGCATGCATGGGAAGTAAGAATTGTTGGCTTGTGTGGGCGCCCAGGCTTGCGCTTGCACTTCTGCTCTTCCTCGATGGGCTTGGCTGCTTCTGCACGCTGTTGCGCAAGCACTTCCTGGGACTTTTTTCTCTCTGCTTTCTGCTTCTCCTCCCGCTGCTTCTCAGTGATGAGTGGGGGGGCTTGAAGAAGGTGTACAAACCCTTTTTCCAATCTTGCATTATTCTCGCAGCCCTTAAAATAGTATATTCTATGGGGTGCACGCAGTCATCTCGCACCCCTCAAAAACATTTTTTGCGGGTTGATCAACTTTCCGGATGGTAGCCTCAGAGCTCGTCTCAAGGAGGGCACAGCATGAGGGATGTCTGAGCTTCAGTGTGCAGAGGTTACCAAGCCTCTTACATCATTCCATCCCGGGGGGGGCGCTGGGCGTGCGACAGTGGAGAATGCACTCTCTGCAACGGAGAAGGAGAGTCCGGGTGTCCAGGAGCTTGGCTGAAACCCCTCAGGATCCCCATTGCCCCTTTCTCTGGCTTTTCCTGGGCTAGCTGTGTTTAGTTCAGGATTGAGGGCTCTTTGGCAAGACCCTTGCTAGCTTGCAAGAGGACCTGCCCTTAACACATGGGAGTATCCTTTGGCTTTCGTGATCTTCCTTTCCCTTGCGAAAAATACGTTGGCCTGACCTTCTCGAAGCCAGAGCAGTGCCAGACACGGGATCCAAAGTTTGGAATTTGGTTTTGTTTGCAATGGCTCGTCACAGTGTGTTGAGCTTGTGAGTTTCTTCTTGTTCATTCAACAGAGTGAGCATGGAGCTTTGGTGCAAACCTAGCAGCCTAACAAGTTTTCAACTCGATTGCAGCTCAGTAACTGAAAGTAATTTCATTAAAAATAGCCTGAACCACATTACCTAACACAGAAAAGGCGAGATTTATTTGGACATTGCCCTATTATAAAATCAACTGATGCCCGGAAAAAGTATGTTTGGATGGACAGGGGATTCATGGCTCTTTTGAGCCAATGTGTATCCTCTTCCTATTACCCTTGATAAAAATTGATGCAGGGAGAGTTTGCGTTGCCTAAATGGTTTTATCTCCATTTTATCTATGAATGGAGGCTTCTGGTACGCAGCAGTTCCTTCGTGGCTGAACTGCTCGCTCCTATGTTCGGGAGGCGGGGTATTTTTCTAATTATTAAGTTAAAATTGAAATTTTGAGTGTCGATTTTCTCCATTTTTTTGTTCTTCCTCCTCTGACATAGCGCAGTAGCTCTGCTGTCTGACACCTGTCCCTCACTCAAGAATTAGCCTGATTTGCTGGCAGAAATGGGTGCCCTGGGTAAGTAGGGGTGATCAACTAATCCACCCGTGGATGAAACTTTGTGCTATACAAAGAGACCAGCTTTGTGCATTAAAACATGCATTAAAACAAATGTCTTGGTACATAGATAGATGCCAGGGGCTGTCTCATAGACGTGGCGTCTATGAGACAGCCCCTGTTTGCATGACTCACTTGGGTGCAACAGATTCAGCAACTTTCTTGTTTGTGTTTGGCTGCCAGTATCACCCTTCTCAAATCTCCTGAAGTTGAACTTCCGAACATTAAATGAGCCCAACTCATGCCCCATATTCACGGGGCCACTGGCTCACATAAATTTGTTTTTTTTGCGCACACAAATTTGAATGGAAACGCTCATGTTCTGAAGCAGGAGTTCTGGAGCCCTTTTTTGTGCCTATCTGTGGAGGCCTGGTCATTGGCACCCTGTCAGTTGGTGCGTGGAATGTTTTTGTTGTCTTGGAAAGATGTTTTCTAACACTATTATCTTTGTCTTTTCCTTTGCGAGTTGACAATTTGGAAATAAGCATTGGTTTTAAGCGCTGACCTTCCATTTTGCTGCAGCTGCTTTGCAAATCAACATATGTTAAAGCAAATGGCTCTTCTGAGCCAATGTGTATCATTCTGCTTAATTGATGTAGGGAGAGTTTCATCTGCCTACGTAGTTTTTCTTTTCTTTTCTTAAAGCACATGAGCAATTGAGTGAAGATGGGAGCCCGTCAGGAAAAGTGCTAACATTTGAGGGATGGATCAGACCTGGATGTATGGCTGCAAAGTGCATCTCTTCTTGCATCTCCCTGTCTCTTCTCACATCTCCCTGGTCTCGCTCAACTATCCTTGGTAAGCCGACTGCTAGCTTCTCAAGCAGGAGATGTCAACATACGAATACCTGGTGCACCTCTCTCCAGCAATGAGAACGCATTAATATGTCTTTACACAGGAGAGCTGGCCCTAACAGGCAAGGTGCTGGGCATCAGTGGAGTGGTTAAGGGCCTGGTGGCTGGAAACTGGCAGGCCTGGCGGTTCAGCCTCTTGGCAGGGCTGATTGCTGGAGGGGCAGCACTGTGCCAATGGTACCCTCATGCTTTTGACCCTGCCAGCACGCTTGGTACCCTATCAACGCTGCGTTTAGTGACGGCAGGTAACTTGCCTCTGCCTGCTTCCACACCGCCTCAGGCTGCAGCCCACAGGCATTTTTGGTTCTCAGGTTTCATTACACAATCCTTCCTGGCTTGGAGTTGCAGCTGGCTTCTTGGTTGCTCAAATGCGTTTGCAATCTTGCTCAAGCCCATGATACTCAGGTGCTAGAAGTCAGTGCAAACGCGTGCTGCCCGACGCATCTGCATTTTTGGCCCATTTCTCCCTTTTGAATGCCTCCTTGCCAATATTCATGTCCATCACTATTATTCCTGTGTGTTGAAAATTTGTAACGTAGACCCCTTTTCACCCTTTTTGGATTTCATTTAATTGCTGGAATTGTGTGTTGCTCCTGATGTGCCCCTGTCCCTGTTGCCTCTCGTGCCCTCACCCCTTGCTGTGATCATCCTAATCCTTGTATTTCCTCCAATACAATTATACTTCCTCAGATGTGCTCTGGTCCAAACCTCCTTGCAGCCTGACTCCTGCTCTTTGCCCTACGCTTTGCCAACTGTTTTGTTGCCGCTGTCGGTTTTCAAAGTCCCAAACTCCTTGATGCCAAACAGTTGCATCTCTTGAGTAAACAAGGATTATTCCTGCAGTTTCTTTAAGAAAAAAAAGGAAAAGTACACAGTCTCAAGTTGAGAGCTTCCACATCAACTCAGGAAAAAATGGCACGAGTTTTATTTGAATGGTGTCATTTCTATCATGCACGCAGGTTTTTTAGTGGGATTAGGTGCTGCCCTTGGCAATGGCTGCACAAGTGGCCATGGCATCAGTGGGAACGCCCGCCTTTCAGTGCGTTCCCTGGCTGCAACCCTCACCTTTATGGTTTTTGGCGTTGCCTCGGCCAGCTTCTTTGACACAGGTGGCAACTCTTTTTAAAAGCTCGACACCTCCCAAACCGCTTCCAAAGGATCAATCAGCAACACATGACAAAACTCTTTAGATGGCTATGATTTGGATTGGTTACTTGCCTTAACAAGTTTTCAGGGGAGGGGGGGAGCTGCATCTGTCAATGCCTTGCCCAATGCATTGAACTGAAAGTGAAATGTCTAGGATACTGTGCATTGTGGTGGAGGGGACTCACGGCTCTTCTTAGCCAATGTGTTTCCTTTTCCTTAATTGATGTAGGGAGAGTTTCCTCTGCATACGTAGTTTTTCTTTTTTTTGTGCAAGAGGGCATAACTTAGCTTCATTGAGAGGAAGCCATTGCGTATGGCATGAGCATGAGGAGCCTGCAAGTGTCCTTACGGTTTTTTGGAAGCTCAAGACTGGAAAGCATCATGGCATTGAATTTTCTCTAGTAAAAGCATGGCTGCAATTCTGCGTGAACTCTTGCTCTCAAGAAATATACTTGCGCCAAAAATCAGCTGTTAGCGGCCTTCAAGAATGGAGACAATCAGCGTGCTATGCTTCCTTGCATTGCTTCAGCTGCATTGCTACGAGATGCATTGCGCTGCCTATTTTTTGGAATTGTGTCTTTTCCAATTCTTTGCCCCAGAGCACTAAACTTCCCTGACACCCCCTCTTACTGCTCACACTGTAATGATATCTGCAGCCTCGTTACAAGGTGTGCCCCCACAAGGCTTAATCCATCCACCTCCTCCCTCTGCCCACGAGATTGCATTTGCCACCCGTGTGCTGGGCTCAGCAATTATACTTGTTTCAGGCGCGGCATTAGCTGCCAGGGACATAAGGGCCAAGTGGCTGGAACTGGCAGTGGACTTTTGCACAGGTGATGGTGACTTCAAACAACAAGACAAAGAGCAGAGAAAGTGTAAGCGTTGGCAAAATGTAGCTACATGACCAGATCAAGTATAATTTGGATGCCTTGCAGGGACCGGGTAACAACAAGTTTGCATGATCACCTCATTACACACACACCACTGCTGCACAGGTCTACTGTTTGCGCTTGGCCTCGGAGTTGCAGGCATGACAAGACCATCCAAAGTGAGTGCCCGGGTCTTCATTTGCTCTTCCAATGTTCCTGCAAGTTGTCTTTTGAAGTCTTAGGTGGGAAGAGAAAGAAGAAAAGGAAAACTACGTGGGCAGAGGAAAGTCTCCCTACATCAATTAAGGAAAAGGAGACACGTAGGTTCAAAAGAGCCGTGATTCCCCCCAACCACAAAACAGGAAAATGGAAAGAGGTAATGCTTTAAGGATAATGAGCAATGGATGTCAACATACACAATGTTGTTCTCGTTATTGTGTTTATGTCACATTCTAAATGCAAATCTGTTCTCCCAACTACAGGTTTCTTCGTTCCTCGGCGCCTTCTCTGGCACCTTTGATCCCTCACTGATTTTTGTCATGGTCAGTATTGGTTCCAACCTGTAATCACTCTCAGGAGTGCAGCTCAAAGAGCTTGGGAGATTAAAAGCTTAGTGGCCTGCAAATGCTCTTGCGGAAATTAAGGATGATGCCTTTAGTTTAGGTCCCAGGGCCATTTGGTGAGACCTTTCTAGCTTTCTAGGCAGGGAACCTTTGCCTAATGTATGTTGCGTAATAGCACTGATATTATGAAAATTCTGTCTCATTGATGAGCTGCCAATACCCCCATGCTACAATCGGACGGCATGAAGCAGCATCCTTGGATGAGGTTTGGATGTAGAATCAAGCATCAGTAGGCTCATAACACCCCTTATGTTGATTCAGGGAAAATAGAAATAAGGTCGTGTTTTCAGGCACGATATGAGCTCTGGTTAGAATCTCTATTTGGCTCTTATATACATGATCAAAAAACTAAGAATGGTACATTACACTTGCATTTTTTCTTCTGCTTTCTGAGATGCACATGTGCTAAAAGTGCTTGTGCTCACAAGCCTACGCAACGTGCCATGCATGCAGGGTAGTGCTCTCCTTGTTGCCATCCCAGGATTTCAGTTCATCATGCACACCAGAATTATCCCCAAGCCCCTGCTGTTCCCAAACACCGCCTTCAATTTGCCCAGCTCAAATGCAATCGACTGGAAGCTGCTGGTGGGATCTTCTCTTTTTGGAGTTGGCTGGGGTCTTGCAGGTATGCCTTTCAGCATTGGTGTGTGTGTGTGTGTGGAAAATCAAAGCCTTTTATTTGCTGTGATAAACATATACATATAAAACCAAACTTAAAAATCCAGGTGGCTCGCTCTTGTTGCAGATGCATCATGCTATGATAGCATTTTTTTCTTTTGGGACTACCAGAGTTGCAAGCAGCAACAAACTGAAAAAACAATAAGGCATCCCTTTGTAAGTTGGGATTTGCGTCCATCATTTCCTGCCGCGCGGCGCAGTCCTTATTGTCAAATCACTGACAAGCAAATGGCAATATTGAGATTGCCATCCTGTATTTCACACCCACGGTTCTAAGCCATGCTGGAAATTTTGCACCCTTTGAACGACATCCTTGAGCACCTTCAAAAAGGCCTGCCTTTCATCATTTGATGCACCCAAAAAGAAGGGAAAATATAAATAACGTGTGTAGGCAGAGTTAAACTCTTCCTACACCAATAAGGAAAAGATTACACATTGCAGCACATTGGCTCAGAAAGCGGTGAGTTCCCTCCACGACAAAGATAAAGGACAGTAAAGGCTAATAAGGATCTGGAGTCATTAGGAGCACCTGGCTCCAGAACCGTGCTGTGAGAAGTGTTCTTGGCACATTGAATGGTTGTAAGTTTGTACGCATTATGTACAGAATTGGCATGGAGCCTACATGCAACTTATTAGCACGTTGGAGGTCAAGGCCTAGTCGTTCAGAGTGTCTTCTGTGTGACAAATTCCATCAACGACCAGTATAATGTTATGTTAAGTTACAGCTCCCCCTCTGAGATTCATGCAAAGATCTGCATGCTGTCTGTCTCTGAGGCATCAGGCAATCCCCTTACTCAGTGATGCCTATTTCTGTTTGCCATCAACTGATGGCGTAGAAGGATTGAAAATCATATTCAAATTATTTTAAATGTAGGTGCATGCCTTTGAGGAATAAACAATTTTTTATGTGGCCCGTTAGCGCACAACAGCCTTTTCTGTAAGCCCTTTTGTCATGCATTGAAGGTCAGATTAAAACCTTCAAACTTGGAAATTTGAAATTTGGACATTTGAATTTCGCGCATCTTGGGCTTGGAAAGCATATGAGGCGAATATAATTTGAAGCGCCAACTCAATTGCCCATGCAGGACTTTGCCCAGGGCCGTCTATTGTGAACCTCGCCACTCTGCGGGTACCTAGTGCCATTTTTTTCGCTGCCCTCACTGCTGGCATGATGGCTGCCAAGAAAGTGGAGAAGCTCCTTTAATGCTAGATTCACAGAATTTCAAATCAACCATGAAACTGTTTGCACAAAGAGTCATCTGCTCCAGAGCTGCATCAAGGATCGGAGTTAAAGAGAAATTGAGTCATTGCAAATGACTGTTGTACCTTACAGAAGGTTGTGTTTGATGTTGGCAGAAAGCACACAATGATTTGACTTGAATAAGAAATGTACACCAAGCCAGTGCGTATTTATGCTGAAGAGTGCAGGAAAAAGGTATCGGATTTGTGTTTTTGATCTATTTTTCAACTTCTTTAGTGGCTGCAATTACATTGAGTGATACTTTGATTTGTTTGGCACTTGATGCTGGTTGTGCCCCATTTCATCAAGAAACTTATTTCTGAGTTCCAGCGATCTGTTTCAAACGTCAGCTGGTATAAGTGTGTATTTGCCTTTGGTGAAAAATTTCTGCGGAGCAATTTTTGATGTAGAGATAATCATGCTCTTGTGCCAAACACAGCATTTTCGAAGTTGTTAGGGTGACCATTCAAGAGCTTGAGCGTGAACATCAGGCCTGCAAAATGTGAAGAAAACTATCTTCATTTGATCAAGGATATAACATGAAAAATATTCAGTTTTCTACCTAGCAGAAGACCTTGCTCCTCACAAGCCGGAATAGAAGCGAGTGCCCTAACATCGCCATTGTCACTTTGTCAGCAAACTGAATCTTAACGAACTAAGATTGCTAATGGGCCTATTTTGCCTTTATGTATCAAATCTTGCGCACATGGATGTAGGCAGCGCAGACCGTCTGGCCCAGCACGACCTCCACATCCCAAAGCAATACCTGTTTGACCCCAGCCAACCTGCCATCAGTGATGCTGTCTTGGTTACTCCTTGCCCTGCTAACTCAAGGCGCCGAGATCACTCTCCACACAGTCCTCCTGGGTGTGTTTGGGACCAAATATACTGCCCACACCCTGGATCACTGGCAGTTAGAAAGCCAGGCATCGACCTGCAAAGGTCTACCAAACTTGCACAGAAGCTTCGTGCCCATCCTGTGCAGTACGTGCACAAACTTACCTCTACCAGACGTGCCATTGGCAACAAAAACGCTCAACTGAATGTGGTGCCCTAGAGCCGCGTGCTGCCAGAAACCTACTGGACCCACAGTAGCTTCCCTCTTACCATATGGCGAGGGAGAGTAATGGTTTTGACGTAGATACTGTTTTCACTGCCTGTGTGGCTACTTTCCTTTTCCTTTTTTTAGGAAGTCGTCATGGATTTTATCATTGATGCAGATGAATGAAGTAATTAGAAAAGGAAGGTAGCCAAAGGCAAGAGATGGAATATCCGCTCGAAAGAAAAAGAAAAGAAAAAGAAAAGAAAGACTAAGCCTAGTAGGGAAAGGCCGCACGTTCAAAGGGAGGGTTCCCTAACTAGCAAGCTAGCAACTTGAAGGATCTCGCCAAAGTGCAGCCTTCAAACCTAGGTTAGACATATCTTATCCTCCCTCAGAGCATCTCTGACTCCCCATGGCTCTCAGCTACTGGTTGCATCATTCACAACAATGTCACTTTTGACTTTCAACCTAACAATCCCCAAACAGATATCATGCCAACATGCCAATGCAAGATAATCATTAGATCTGTTGACCTCATGAAGGGAACTCAGCAAAATCACCCATATGGTGAGCTTCCTAGGCTACTTTTGTCTATTTTAGGTGGAGGGCCTCCTGGTGAGGCCCCTAACTTTTGTTAGGGGTTCTTCCCTTAATGCACGCGGCCTTTGGCTTGCGTAGACTTTACTTTATGGTGAGGTTAACATGTCGGATTAATGGCTCGAGTGATCACCTGTGATCACCACCAGTGTGAATCTGCCTGTACAGAACTACGCAGCAAAATTATCTTTGATATGCACCCCACCAATCCACGAGTAGATATCAAACCCACTGGTTGCAGTGAATTTTGGCTGCATGACGTTGACCTTGTCAAATACAAAGTTAAACAATACCCTGATCAAACATCACTAGACACTGAATCACACAGCCTCCACCCTCGTGCTCCACCTCCCTTCATCATCCTAGAAATTTACAAATCACGCATTGCCTGCACACACAAAGTTGTTGGGTTGATAACCCCCAGCCGGTTTTTAATCCTTTGCAAGGCATTCTATAGGACCAAGCTTGGGGGCTTGCATGAAGCCATAATACTCGCTCCTACTGGCTTTGCTTCTGAGCTGCAGGGGCTCCTTGCTCGCAAGACTATGCTAGAAAACAAGCTCGTAAGCAAACAGATTAAAGACTCCTTTTGCGGGCCCTGCCAACCCACATCCATACTGCCCTCCTAAAATGGGCCCTGGTAACTCAAGAGAAAATGGCCTTCCCACTGGAATACAACCCACAATACCAGCACTACTGGAGCACTGACCCCGATACACTCTTTTTGGTGCCTATAGGCAGGTACAGCTATGTAACCCTATCCTATCCTATCCTATCATAATTCCTTTTCATCCAGATTTCCAGGTTTCTCCGTCTGCCATCCCATTTATGATGAGGGTGTTATGACTCAGGACTTGCGTCATGCTATCTATTCAGCCATTCTCACCACAGAGGCCACTGCTGCTTTCATGTTCCTCCCTGTCCGACAGAGTCTGGGGAAACCACGTGATAACTAACACCTATTCCAAAATCATCCCTGCCTATCCACATCTCTGTTATGAACTTAGAACCATTGCACCATTGCAGGCAGGTGGCCGGCCTGAGCCTGGGCGTAAGCTCAAGCTCTTAGTATGGAATGTGCATGGGATTGGGGGGCGATCTGCTGATGCTAATGCAGAGCTCAAGGTTTTAGATGTATGCCACATTGTCAAAGACCATGACATTGCAGTGCTTACAGAAACAAGAACTGGTGATGCATCTAGGTTGCTGCAGCACTTGCCTGGCTTTACTTTGCACAACTTGGGAATGGCTAGAGAGAACGAAGGCAAAAATGGGTTTGGGATTGCTGTGTTTGTTGCGCCAGGCAGCTCAGATTATGTGCGCTTCCATAAAGTCAGTGAGCACACGCAGTGTATTTGGCTTCAATGTGACAAAAAGATGTTTGGGCTGAGGGAACATGTGATGATAGGTGCTACTTACATAAATCCTCTGAGTGGTTCGTTTACTTCTCGTGATATTCACTCTCACTATACTAATCTCTTTGAGGACGTGCTTGATGCTTTTCAGGTATCTTCGCAAGTCATTTTGTGTGGCGACTTTAATGCGCATGTTGGAGAGCTGAGTGAAGTGAGTGACGCGCATTCTCGGTTTGTGTTGGACTGCCCTGAGCTCCTAGAGACTAGGAGATGTGCGTGCAAGAGTGTGAACAAGGCAGGCCAGCTGTTGGTTGATCTAGCAGCTGCGACGAGTATGGCCATTTCTACTGGGCGTGTTGTTGGAGATGATGGGCAGCCCTCTTTCACTGGGCATTTTGGTGATAAGAGAAGTAGGCCAGACCATGTGTTGTTGTCTCCGGCTCTGCTCAAAATCGTACAATGTTTTGAGATGAAAGAAACGCGTGCCTCAGATCACGCAGGCTTGAGCACTGTGTTTAGAGTGACTGATGAGGGTGGAGAAGGTGTGAATGCTCCACACCATGTGTGCAAAGCTGGAGAGTGTATCAACAAGTTAGTGTTGCGTTGGCAGCAGGATAAGGCCCAAGTTTACGCTGAGCACATTCGGGACAATGCTGAAATGCTGGCTCAATTTGATGAGGCAGAGAGGTCTGGGGATGTAGATAAATTGGCGTTTTGTGTGCGTTCTTTGATCATCCAGGCAGCGAGCAGTAGAGCTGTGGGCATGTCAGGCCGAGCAAAGTGTGTTTTTAAACGTGAGCGTAATAGGAAGGGTCCTCTAAACCCTGTGTGGTTCAATGAAGAATGTTGGGAGAAGCGTAGGGCTTTCATTGAGGCAGTGAAGCATGGTGAAGCCAGGCATGCTTGCAGATTTCTCAAGAGGGAAAGTATGAGGTGCAATCGTAGGATGAAGCGAAGGCACGCGAGACAGTTGCGGAATTTGTTTTTGGATAGGCTATTTCGGAAGGATCCGGCAGTGCACGCTTTACTAAAAAAGCACACCAAGCCTCACACAACCCCTGTGCCTGCTCCAGCTTGGCATGATCACCTACACAAACACTTCAGAGCAAAGAGGACATTTGAAGAGTCTCGCCCATCTGCGAGGGATATGGCTGTGCCACTGGGCCGGCGCAACCTTCCACCTGAGGTCCTTCTCAGGCGGGGCGCGCAGTCTGGGTGGGCTCCGGAGCCAGATGAGTTTGAGATCCCTGATGTATCTGTGTTAGAAGGTATGTTGGGTAGTGAATTTCAGAAGTTGAATGTTGGTGCCTCTTCAGGCTTTGATGCGATCCCGATTCCTTTTCTTAAGCATGCGTGCTTGCCAGTGCAGTGTGGGAATAAAACCAAACAAGTAAATGTGCTGGTACCTCTGTTGGCTCGTCTTTTTAAAGTGTTGCTGACTGAAAGTAAAGTGCCTGCGTGCTGGAAGGTTGCCAAGTTGAGCCCCATTCACAAAAAAGGGGAAGTGCTGAAACCTGGGAATTATAGGATGATTGCGGTTAGCGGTGTAATGTATAGGATTTATGCTAATGTGCTGAAAAATCTGGTGACAGATTGGTGTATGAAAAAGGGAAAGATTCCGGACACGCAGTTTGGCTTCTTTCCAGGAAGGAGCACTCTGCATCCTCTGTTCATTCTGAGGCACCTCAAGCATGCTGCGAAAAAATTGAAGCCACGGAATTCTTCCAGATTGCACGTTGCTTTCATTGACTTTTCTCAAGCTTATGACACCGTGCCCAGACAGCAGCTTTGGTCTCACTTGCAGCGCAATGCAATGCCGACTCCTCTGCTCAGTGTGATCAGAGATATGTATGATAATGATGAGTACATTCTAATGGATGGTGAGAAAAGGGCGCGCGTGCAGCCATCGAACGGTGTTAAGCAAGGTTGTCCTTTGTCCCCCCTTCTTTTCTCTCTGTACATCAATGATATGGGCAGAGAGATAAGTGAGGGCATTGAGGGTGCTGTAACTGGTGATAGAGTGAATGGTGTGTCCCACATGATGTACGCTGATGACCTTGGATTAACTACGAATGACCCTGGTGAAATGCAGAAGATGCTGGACAGACTCCGTGTGTATGCTCAGAGAAAAGGGTTGACTGTAAACACAGCTAAGTCTGAGGTGGTGCACTTCAACAGTACGTCTGTCTCTCCTCTGCAGAATCCTTTTACGTATGATGGAGTGGTCCTTCCAGAGAAGGACAGGTTCAAATATTTGGGAGTGCTGTTGGATAAAAAGATGGATTTTAAGGTAGCTGAGGAGCATGCGGTGCGGCCTTATATGGCTGCACAGAGAAGGATTTCGGAGTTTGCCAAGGGTCATGACCTGAAAAACAGGCCTCATGCTATGCTCTGGTTGTCCAAGGTGTATGGCATTCCTGCTGGGATGTATGCGTGCCAGGTGTGGGGAACTCATTACTTGAGAGAAGGCAGTGAGTTTGAGAGTCAATTGCAGAAAAGACATCTGTGTTCCTTGAGGCGCATTCTTGGAGTAAAGAACAGTACTACAAATTGGCCGGTGTTGAGAGAGTGTGGCCAGGAGCCTCTGCAGTTCTTCTGGTTCCGTGCCTCCATCAAGTTTTTTAATAGCATGCTTGACTCCAATAGTGAAGTCTTGCGTCGTGTGCTGAGGGCTGATTTAAGTCTGGCTTCTTTTGATTCCTCTTGCTGGGCTGCTGAAGTCTCTAATGCTTTTGGTGGGATGCGGAATGGTGATTCGTTCAAACAGAACATGCTGAGAGCTGAGAAAATCCCCATGCAAGAGTTCATTGGTGATTTGCGATACAGACAGCAGAAAGTGTGGAGAGGGGCCGATGTTTTTTGTCCTCGTGCAGTTAACAAGAAGGTAGTGACGTACCATAAGTGGTGTGGGAATTCTGAGAGTGGTCCCAGAGGTGCTCCTTTTTGTATCCCCTCGTATCTGTTCAAGGATTTGGACAAGCATGTTTTGAGAAACATTAGCAGATTTAGATTGCGTGCTCATCACTTGAGAGTGGAGTCTGGTAAATGGCTTGGGGGTTCAAGTATCTGTGATAAGTGTGAGTGTGGGGAAGTCCAGGATGAAAAACATGTGCTTTTCTTTTGCAAATGTACTGAGGTGCGTGAGCTACGCACGAGATACAAGGACCTTTTTGAGGAGATGTTTAAGACTTTGCGTGTGTTTGCTCCGCCTTCAAACGCTGACTTTATTCCATTCTTGGCTTGCCATCATACTATCACTGATTCTGAAATCAATGCTTTCCTAAACCAAGACTCATACAGACTTCTTAGATTTGTGTCAGACTTGGTCTCAATTTTTGATACTGGTTGAGCTTGTTTCACCAGCTGCCATCAGCCAGAGTCTCGGGCTGTAGGCCACCATTGTAAACCCTTGTAAACCCTGAACCATTGCACATACCAGCCTTTGCTACAACAAGCCACAAACTTGCCCCAACCAGGAAATACCTCTTTCTCAGCAGACCTGGGACCTACATATCATTGCTTCTTTCTTCAAAGGCAGTGGTCTCACAAGGGATCAGGGACCACCTGGCTTTGTAAGCTACTTGCCAACCAGTGGTGACAAGGAGGACTAAAAGTGCATGGGCGTCTGGATTTGAGCGGAAACCTCGCCATTCGGCGGGCACACTCATTGTCCTTTCCTTCATATATGTGGCCAGAAATGGCAAGCGTAGTCCCCTCTAGGATAGCAGGCGAGTCTTTCAAAGGAATTTCTCCATCACTTTGGCAAATTCCGGTCATTTTCTTTTCTAATTCCTGCACTAATCAAAAGAACGAAATAGCCTTTGGACCCTAGGCAGAATATACAAGTCCAGGTACATAAAATGCCATCCCCAAACTTCACACGAGGACAAGGTTGGGGTAGTAATATACAGAGTGCTACAGAGCAAGTTTCATGCCATGAATTAGAGCAACACGTGGTTTGTATACGGGTAAATTGAACAGGAAACTATTGATCAAGTTCATACAAGAAGCATCAAGCGCTGACGCTAGCAACGGTTCCTCCAAACAGGGACCATGTACAAACAGGAGAGTTGGTCTTAAAATTTCCAGGACATTGCTGCACTCTCGGCTGTTTATTTATATATTGGAAACCCCTGTATTTCAAGCTTTGGGATCACATTCAGTGCCTGAGCAGCACACCAGGATCGAGGAGCACCAAGGATGAACATCATGCACTCAGAAGCAAAGGCTGGTGTACGACTGCAAAGTCCTCCCAAATTCACTTCTCTACGAGTTGAAGCAAGTGAACAAGGAACCAACATTTATCCAAGCACCCCCTCAAATTTGTGCGTGCTCTGTGCATGCCCATCGGCACCCACACTCACGAAAACACGAACGAAACCATCTTTCCTGAGCATTGTCACCCAATGTCTACCCCCCTAGCTCCCTAAGCTGCAGCATCAAGCTTTGCTTAACAGATCCTTCATTGCCTCCTGTCTGGGAGGCCATCTGTCAAATGGTGAAACATTCAGGGTCGCATGCTGACGGACTCACTCCTGCCACGAAAAACATGACATATGTACTTTTCCTGTTAGTCACGTGAGCGAAAGGTTCACACAGTGCCGCACCCCCCCTCCTTGCAAGGGCGACTTTCATCACGTGCGCAAGGGGCAGGGATCTGCGCCGAGCCTGAACACGATAAGTCATGCCTACTGACAGTAAGCAGCACTTACCTGCGCAACTCAGGCTTGACAAAACCATTTCAGGTGCAAGCCTGCACAGCTATGCAAGCGCATGAGGGTGCCTGCCTGCTCAAGGGTCTCTCTCCCATCAAACACAGCCATGCCTCCTCTCTGGCTGATGCATCATACAGGATCTATCCCCCATGTTGTGCACCTCATGCTGCGCACCTTCTACTGCGCCTAGATTGCATGGCCGCACATTGCTACACCTCAAGAGTGTGACTGAGATACATCTCATGCATCCCGCTGCTAATTCCACTGCTGCTGCTGCTACTGCTGCACCTGAAACTGCTACTGCACCCGCACTGCAGCAGCTGCTGCGTGCTCCGCAGGCGCAGACGCATGGCCGCTGTAGCCTGCTAGCTGGCTCACGAGCTCAGGGGGGACTAGAGAGGGGCGCTGCGCGATGAGCTCAGTGGGCAGCCAGCTCTGCGTGCATGCATGGATGTGTGTACATGTGTACGATCAGCAATTTGGCCAGATCCCTTGTCCTATTGGGAGCAAGTAGGGCTGAACATCCGTTATGCCTAGTGGGCACGGATGTATCTTTGGTTTTTTATACATTGTTCTTTTGTACCTCTGTTGCCTGTATATTGCCTGTCTCTCGTGTGTATTGCCTGTCTCTCGTTTGTTTGCACCTCTGCTGCCTGTCTGTGAGGCACAGGCATCCCAGGACAAACTGTGGTATTTTTCCCACACTACTCCACGCCAGCCTTGTCCAAACTCCTGGTCATCCCCAATCTCAAGGCACTTTACCAGTACGCACCAGCACGCGCGAGGAGCGGCGAGGCAGCTGGAAGTCGGGGCGGGGGATGGGTGGCTGTGCTGACATCGGCATGGGGTCCAGGCCAGCTGAGGCTTGGCAGGAGGTGGTGGTGGCAGTAGGTGGCAAGCCAGCGCCCGTCATCATCATTGCGCCACCCCCACTGCGCCGCCTGATTGCACGGCTGGGGCCTGCGGAGCGTGCGGCTGCCACACTTTGGCACCCTGCAAGCAGCCATTTCGGTGCATGATGCTGTGCCGCCATTCCATGAGTGCCGAGGTGCAACGTTGTGACAGCCTGCGTGGTGTAGCGGTGATTCTGTGCTGCCAAGTACAAAGAACTTAGAGGCATATACACTAACCCAGTGGTAGAGGCATGACACATTGTACACAGCTGGTTATGGTTGGAGCGCTCTCATCAACAGGAGAGGTTGCCCACGTGTGGTGTTGTGCACGCGTGAATCCTGTGAGGTGCAAGCTGATTGTTGGCCATAAGTGGTAATGCGTGGCAGGGGAGCATGCAGGACCGGGCAACGTCCAGAGCTCATGAGAGCATGCAGCACGTAGCATGTGCGCTGCCATAAAGGTCTGATTCACACATCCTTTGACGCATAACAGAGGGGCAAATAACAGAGGTTGCCGATGGATGCAAGTGCGCACGTAGCCACACACATTTAGCACATCGGTCCTTTCACTGCACATGCACAAAACAACAAGCGGGCCCTATCAACACGGAGGCGGTTGTTGGCTCGCATGTACAAGGATGCCATTGCGCCCAGCATGCTGTTGTCACTATCTTTAGACAATAGCAATAAATCATGAAGACCCTTTCAGCATTTGCCTGGAGCGCAATGTGCACGCATGTCTTCCAACCCCGTGTCTCACTCAATCACACACCAACGATAACCAGCCCACCGCCTGCTCAAATAACCGCGCACCGATGACCTGCTCCAGCAATCACCTTCCTCAACGAAAGCGCACTAATGACAAACTCAAAAGATCACGCACCGGTGACACCCACACCCGTCGCCTGCTCAAACTCCGCCTGCAGGTCCATCTGCTGCAGCTCGCCCCACAGCTGAGGCTGGTCCCACCACGGCAGGTAAGGCGGTAGGCTGCGCTCGATGCCCAGAGCTGCATCGTGTGGTCGCCAGTGGTGTGGGCACATGAAGTAAGGCGGCTGCTCTTGCAGGCGCCGCAGCTCCTCTTGCTCCTGCGTGCACAGCCACATGCACACAGGCTTGAAAGGAAGTAGAACCAGCAGAAATGGGATCATACTTGCTGAGTGGTGCACAGAAGGTTGGGCGGCAGCAGCTCCTGCTGCAGCTGGTCTTGCTTCTGCGCACGTGCGCGCATGCGCATAGAGGCTCATAAGGAAGCAGAACCTGCAAGGGGTGCACGCGCTGAGTGGTGCACAAGAAGCTGGGCGGCAGCAGCTCCTTACACTCAAGGCAAGAAAGTGTTAGTGCCAGCCTGGATGTTTGCATTGCTCTAACTTTGGAGGTGCGCAAGTGGCTGGAAACGTTCCAGGAGATACCAGGCAGTGACCTCCCTGTGGATGCAAAAATTGACCCTGACAAGGAGGGCGATGGGAACACCAGCAAGAGCTCAAGGGAGCTGGGCGGGGCGTCTTTGGTAGTCAGCGAGGCAGAGAACAACCTACTGTCAGGTTTGCTGCCGTACATGCACCCTTTTGCTTGCTTGCTTGATGGTGTTCAGAAGTGCATGCATGCATCAGGGTCACTTGTGTGGCCTCGGATAGGGATGCTGCCGTTTTTGCTGCTTAGGCATGCAGTGAGATGTCTGTGCATGGAGGAAGTTGACGCTTAGCATATGGATATGCCTGGAGCCCTACAAGTAAGGAATGTCGTCAAGAGTCAGAAGCACCTCTGCACTTTGCGAGCAGGCCTACTCACACTCCAATCTTGTGTTCAGGCACAAGCAATTGCAGGTGGTGACTGGGGTGCAAGCTAGGCTGCAGCGCAAGCTGGACTTCAGCACAAGGTGGATCACAACTGCCCAATTTGCACATCAACACAGCTGCCGAAAATACAACCCCCCCTGGCATTGCACACAGGGTACGGAGGTGTCGTGTCTCTTGCCCCCCTTCTGCTCCCTTGCAACTGGTGATCTAACACGCAACAGTGCCGCTGATCGTTGGAGGAGGTTGATGCTCAGTGGTGCGGGCACACAAAGCATGGCAGCTGGCCCTGCTAGCGCTGCAGTCCCTGCTCATAGCTCTGGCCAATTGCCAACACACAGCGAGCCGTTTCTCCGTGCCAAGCCACACTTCAGCGATGCAAGGTGCATGCACAGCGCAGCAGCTTACCTTGCTGACCCTTCTGAACCTTCTGTTCTAGTATGGACACGCGCGTGCGCACACACACACACACACACACACACACACACACACACACACACAAACATTCAAACATCAATGCTCAGATGCAGCCCACAGAGGCGACCCCTGACTCCCGCGGCCATGGCGCCTGACCCAAGCCCCCCCCGACAGACCCCACTGCAGCATGCCCCCCACCTGCAGCTGCGCCGCCCTCAGTTGCTGCTCCCGCTTCTGCTGCTCTTTCAAGATGCGCCGCTGCGCAGGGCTGGGCTTGTAGGGCACATGACCAGGGGCCTTGCGTTGCTGCGGTAAGCCCCCTGCTCCGCTGCTGTTGGCACGGCCATGGAGGAGGAGGCCAGGAGGAGCTGGCTGGCCCAGAGGCGGAAGCTGCATCCCCAAAGCTGCTGCACCCATTCGGTGGTGGGGGTGCGGGTCAGCAGAGGACAGGTTGGGGAGGAGCACGGGCTGGCTGCGCGCTTGTATGCCCTGCAGGCTGGGTGGCACATGCGTGCGCTTGGCAACGCTAGTGGGAGCAGAGGAGGGGATTGGGAGGGAGGGGGGCAGGGGGGGGGCTGAGGAGCTGTGGGTGTGGGGAGGCGGGCGGACAAGGGGCACAGAGCGGTGGGCTCTGTGGGTGGCGATCTGCGCAGGTTGGGCGGTGGCAGTGGTGAATGTTGGGTTGGAAGGAGGTACGCTGCTTCCGTTCGGTGGGTGGGGTTGGGTGGACAGGCCCCCTTGCTGCTGCTGTGCGGTGCTGCTGCTTGGACACGGGTTGGTGTTGTTGGCGGCGCTGCTGTCACGACCCTTGGGCAACACAGCGTCAGTTTGCGCAGCAGCAGCTGGTGCCTGTGCACTGTCTTGCTGATTGCAAGCGGAGAGGGTGGTGCGCTGCTGCTGTTGCTGTTGCTGCGATTGGAATGAGGGTGGCTGGTGCGACGAGGGTGCAGCTGCATTATGCGGCGCAACATGCAAGCCAGTTGGTGAGGCTGATGCTGGTTTGCCATACCCTTGGCCTCCTCCTTGTTTACAAGAGGAGAGGTGCGGAGGCAAGGGTGCAGAGGAGCCATCCTCTAGATGCTGGGGGGACGGTTGCGGTGCACATGCTTCCTGCTTTGTTGCACCCAAGGGGCCTGATGGACCCCTAGCCTCGGCTGTTGTGTTGGTGCCACTGAGCTGCTGCAATGGCGGTAGGTGGGCTTGTGGCAGGTGCCTTGCTGGTGATGATGCTGAGGGTGTTGCACCGAGGAGGGGTAGAGCAGGAGCGGGAGCGGGGGCAGCAGCAGCAGCAGCAGCAGCAGCAGCAGCAGGGTTATCTTGCTGCTGTGAGGGTGGAGCAAGGGGTGAATGTTGCTGGAAGAGGGCGGCATAGGAGGGGGGAGTTCGGGCGGCGCGGGCGACAGGAATTCTGCCATTTTGCTGCTGCTGCTGCTGCTGCTGCTGCTGCTGCTGCTGCTGTACATGGTCTTGAGGCGCGCCCTGCTGCGGGGATGCCTGTGGATGAGGGGATTGGGAGCGAGACTGCGAGCGTGCTGTTGAGTGTGAGAGCAGCAGTGCACGTGGTCCATGCGAAGCACGCTGGGGCAGCAGGGTTGCGCAAGCAGTTGACGCTACTCCACTGCCCCCTTTTGGGCTGGCTGAAGATGGCGCTGTTGCAGCCGTGCTGCCTGCACAGTGAGCCCCCAGGCTCCCAGCACCGGCCTCTTCAGGTTGCTGCTGCTGCTGCTGCTGCTGCTGCTCCTGCTGCTCATGATCTGCATCTTGAAAGAACGCCCCCACGCTGCTGTCCCTTCCTTGCTCGCTTGGCTGCGCTGCTGCAAGCCCCTTGAGCTCCATGCCTGTATCCCCACCTACACAAGGAGACATGCTGTCCGGCCTTCCCATATCAGGCAAGTAGCGCGTTCGCTTGCAAGCACGCTCTTCACCTTCAACAAGACCAGCCTCCTTGAGTGCTGCTCTATTGTCACTGGTGGCAAGGAAGTGGGTTTGCGGGCCACAGAGCGTGCTGCCCTTGCCTGCAGCGCCACCCATGAGCATGCCAGAGTTCAGCATCCCCTCAGCATCTCCCATCCACAGTGCAGCATCAGGCTGCTCTGCCTCCAAACTGAGAGAGCTGCGTCCCATGGGCTGCTGCAGCAGCTGCTGGAGGTGGGCGCTCTCATCCCATGCGTTGGTCAGCCCCCCTCCGCCCATGCCTGACATTAGATGGGGTGCAAAAGACGTGTCACCTTCAAATCCTATGCAAACGACAGGGGAGTAGTTAGAACAAACGTGTGGTTGTGCAAAGCAGGCATTTGTGATCCAGATTGCACGTCTCCCATGCAGGCATCTCACTGCGCGCCCAAGCAGCTAAAACGGCACCGTCCCAATCCGAGGCCACACAAATGACCCTGACGTATGCACGCACTTCTGAAAACTATCAAGCAAGCAAGCAAGCAAGCAAAAGGATGCACATACGGCAACACACCTAACAGTTGGTTGTCCTCTGCCTCGTTAGCAACCAGAGACGCCCAGCCCAGCTCCCTTGAGCTCTCGCTGGTGTTCCCATCATCCTCCTTGTCAGGGTCAACTGTTGCATCCACGGGAAGGTCACTGCCTGGCATCTCCTGGAACGTTTCCAGCCACTCGCGCACCTTCAACGGGAGCATCGCGCACATCATGCATAAAAGCATCACATCATGCCTGGCCAAGTCAAGCCAATAGGTTGCAGCGCATGACCCAGAGCCATCGCTACAAGAATATCACCATAGAGGAAGGCATGCTCTCTTCTGAAGTTCTGCTGACAAGGCAGGTTCCACACCTTGATCCCGAGGCACGCTAGCATTTTCCTCTTGCCTGTTTGCAGCTCTGATCAGCACATGCACACAGAGTAGAGGGTCACACAAACCTTGCAGACATCAAAGTAAAAGGTGCGGGCGTCTTCAATGCATTTCACAAGGACACACCCCGAGTGCCCCGTGTCGCGTCCCTGCAGCAGACAGTATACAGCTCCTGTTTTTAATTCTGTGTGGGTGTCCAAACAAGAGTTTTCTTTGATCAAGGGCAGGTTGAAAAACCCGATCACCAAATTCGGGTTTCCCGAGCTCGTGCGCTGCTTGGGAAACTGTTCCGAAATGCAGCACAATTTTGCACAGCACGATAGAAGCATGCAGGCAGTGATGTGAGGAGGTTCAGATTATACTGTTCTGAAGGCTTTCCCCTTGACATTGCTTTCCAAGGTTATATGATGACCCAGGGCAAGCAATTAAAAGCTCTTACATTTTGATGCTTAGTATCTATGATGGGGGAGTAGGTGGGGAAGGGCCCAACAGAGCCAATAGAAATGAGGATTCCCCCAATCTCTCTGCAATCTCTGCACTGAGCTGATGCAGTGCTGGTGATCCATGTGACAGATGTGCCTTCGACATTGACATACAGTGCAAGGTTGCTTGCGCTCACCCACACTTGTGGGGTGGGCGTGCAAGCACGGTGCTGCTGACATCCCCAATCTGTGCCCCCTTCCCAATCTGTGCACCCACCTTCACACGCCCGTGCAGCAGGGTGTTGTCACTGTAACGGCCCCCAGGGATGGCATGGGCTGGTACTAACACTTTCTTGCCCGTGAGCCCTGAGAACACTTTGTTCTTTATAGAGTTACGACGCCTTTTATTGCTGTTCATCTTGATTTTAAAATTTCCCGGAACATTTTAGAGTGAATTCTCATCGTAAAAAGAATTACCTGTTCAGTAGAGCTTCAGCGATCTGGAGCTCGCGCATGAAGGGAAAGCTCTCTTTCTACCATTACACTTTAAAATCTTCAAATGTCTTGTGGACACCACGCACACATGCACGCACGCACAAACACACACAGCAACCAGGGCAGTGTACCCCTTCTCAGAGCAGCTTGCAACTTAGCTTCTACTTAGTGCAGTCGTGAGAATAATCATGCCCAGAAGAAGCGAGCAGGGGACAGAGAACACCAGGGCATTCTTATCCTATCCAACTTGAAGTCAATGCCTGATATGAGGCCCAGGGCGCGTTGGCTTGGGAACGGGAGTGGGTACAGGCGATTCCAGTTGCTCTGTTGTACCTGCACATGCAGTTATGGGGTCAGTGGCACTGGCACATGTGCAATTCGAACTGCATGCAGATCTACTCTGTACTTGAGCTCGAGCTCTTTAGTGCGCGGTGCATAATGATGTCTGCATCTGCCGAGCATACACTTGCACCTCATTAAAACTGGAAGTAAGTGCCCGTGAAGTGGCCTTCATTCACCAGTTTAAACAACTTGGACTGGACCATCAACGCCAATAAACTTGCTCACAAACTTCATGCCCATTCTGTTCAGTATGCCAACAAGCTCGCTACCACTAGACATGCTCTTAATGACAGAAATGCTTCTCATAGCTAGGCTCTGGAGCTGGGTGCTTCCAGTAATCCTCCAGATCCCCATTAGCTCTCTTTCTTCTTTGTAGCTTCGTGGTGGAGGAGACTCACGGCTCTTCTGAGGGCAATGTGTCTTCTTTTCCTTAATTGATGTAGGGAGAGTTTCCTCTGCCTACGTAGTTTTTTCTTTTCTTTCCTTCATACACCCTGATGATCCTGGTGCACCAGGTACAACCCTTCACGCTGTGCAGGACCATCATGTTGCATCGAGGATTACCGGAAAAGATGTTTTCCAGACTTGAAAATGAGGCACAAGAGCTTAGAGCCACAGAGGGGGCTGAAGCCTTGTTGCATTTAAATTTGCAGGTGTCAGCTGTCTGGGGAACAACCAACTTGCTGCCAAAAATTATGATCTTGTATTTCTAAGGTGGCTAGGTAACAAACGTCCCAAGTGCTTTTTAGGAAAGGCACTCAAGGGAGCTCAGCTGTTACACACTCAGCTGCTACAGGTAAATTGACTGCAGATCATGGCAGGTTCGTACGATGAAAACAGGCACGAGGACCCACCAGCAAATCTTGGGATGTCGCTCAATTCTTGATTGCTGCGTTCCTGCGAAAAGTTATAAACCAGGCCTGGTCACTCCAAGGCAGAACCTGCTCTTTTCCATGCTGTGGATCGGATCCATTCCTGGATAAAGAGGATGCCCACACATGCGTACCAGCCATTGCTGAGAGTCCGAACTGAACTGACACTTTTTTCCATGACAATATCATGCACTTTACCTGCTCGCCAAGTGCTGCAGCTACTTGCACACCCACGACATGTTGTTTGCCTTCATCAAGCGCTGCAAATGGCTGCCTGCAAAGTGTGCACATGAAGAGGAGCAGTATTCCTTGACCGCAAGTAGTAAACATATATTTGCACACAATTATGACAGCACTTCCACTTGTTGGAATTCCCCGCTCCCAGTGGTTGGATGTTGAAACCCCCTCCCCTTCTCTGCCTTGCTCGCCCCCCCCTTCTCTGCCCTGCCCAACTAACGCCCATCCGACCCCCCCTACTCTGCCCTGCTCGCCCCCTCATGCTGCTGACCCAGGACAGGCTTCACACTGCATCGGGCTCAGCAGCATGTATGGCGGGGTGAGCAGGGCAGTGGTGGGGAAGGGGGGGTCAACCTCAAATTACTGGGAGCAGGGAATTTTAAGGGTAACTTTGAAAAGTTCTTTAGAAAACGGTTGCTAGACAGAATGTAAATGTAGGCTGTCTTTCACCATACCTGTACGCTTTGGAGAGCCCTATGTAACGCATGCATGTGGAATGAAATGTATGACATCCTGAATCAAAATACAAGCGTTAAAAACACTTGTGAGACGAGTCTTCCACAAGGACACGGACAGCAAATATACCAGACACACCTGTACAAGCTTTGCGCAGCCTTGTCCAGCTCCTCGCTATTCGTCCCTGGGTTCTTAGGACCCAACGGCTCAGGGACCTGCACTCATAATTGTTTGGAGGAAGCGCAGGCAAAAGCCTCAAGCAACATGCCCTTCCCCTGTACCAAATTTAAACACAGGCAAAATGCATGAGGGGATCTGTGCAGGCGACCCTTAATCTGAGAGATGAAGGCAATGTATGCTTTGCAACAAACGATTGGATTCATGACAAAATTTGCGCCTCAAGAAAAGAAAGGAAAAACTACGTAGGCAGAGAAAACTTTCCCTACATCATGATCAATTAAGGAAAAAGAGCGCCTCAATCACGCATCATCGTGCTCTCTAGTTGTTATGGGCTGCACTTTATGTTGCATGCCGCAGAAGCCCTGAGTGGGCTTTCCACTGCACTGGGCTTGACCGTCTGAGGCTTGGGTCTGTGCAAGTCCAGGAAGCTTGCTCAATTCATATGGGTGGAGATCATGCCCCTTTTTCGAGAAAAAAATGTACAGTTCGGTCTTTCTCACGGAGAGATGTGTCGCAGGCAGAACAGTGTCTGAACATCCCACCACCTGTCTAGAAATGGACTGTCCTACTTGGACAGTTGAACCCACTCAACCAGCTAGCAGCACACTCTTGTCACAGCAGACTTTCGTCATGACATGCCTTGCACTTGAATATAAAGTATGCAAAAAAGGCCAATGTGCAATCCATGACGCCAAACCTTGCCAGTTTGTGATCCTGTTGACATCTCTCGTGCATCGGCAGGCTGTGTGTACCAAAAACAAATTTGTAGGCGTAGTTTGAACGGGCAGCTAACTAGCCAGACGTCGACGGATCATGATTCAAGACCAGGGCAATGAGATACTGTCCATCCCCAAAGCAAAACCTTTGCTGCTAAAGGGTGGGCTGGAGAGTCCTTGCCAGCTTCTTGGTACGATGAACCCATGCTCAGGGTCTCTGATAGCACGCCAGGCAGATTTTTTTGTGTGTGGCAGGAGTACAAAACTAGGTATTTCAAATGCTACCTAGGTATTCAAGTTTGCATCTGAAATTATATTGAACACAAGAGGTTCCTGATCTATGCATACAGTCCAAATTTTGTCAAGGCTTCGAAAGGGCGGCCAAATCATACACCGGGTCATAAATGGAAAAATCTCGGGAATGTTAAAATCGTTTAAAAAATTTGCATTTTGATTCATGATGTGAAGCCATTAGCCATAGGCCTTCCTTAGGAATGGAAGATGTGCCTAGCCCGTTTACACAGTCAAGACTACGCAGTTTCACTGGACGATTGGAAAGCTCTCTTGGTTAGTGCCATGCTTCTCTAAGGGAGTCAGCACACATGCGCACACACACACACACACACACACACACACACACACACACACACACACACACACGCACACACACGCACACACACGCACACACGCACACACGCACACACGCACACACGCACACGCGCACACGCGCGCACACGCGCACACGCACACACGCACACACGCACACGCACACGCACACACGCACACGCACACGCACACGCGCACGCACACACACACACACACACGCTGGTACATACACACACATTACAGACGCCTTGTCATGCTCGTGTGAGTGCAAACGTTTTGCCAGCTTGCATGTAAAACGATTAAAACTTAACATAGAGGACGAGAAAGAATGTCTTTTGTTGGCAACCATCTCGAATGGATATGGATAAGTGTTTTTTAAAAGAGTGTTTCTATCCCAAATGCTCACATGTATACTGTGCATACGCTCATCCTTGTACATGTATGTGCATATCTGTTTGCAAGCACTTGGCATCTCACAAGATTGTAAAGGCAAAGCTTTCACTTTTTCACCAGTGCACGCTCGCCCTTGACAGCTTTTGAACACCATGGAACTACAAATGCGCAAATTCCTCTGCCCACTCCATCAGATGCACGCATGTCTGTTGCGAATGCCATGGCCCTTGCGCCTGGCGTGCTGTTCGCACCAATGGAGAAGCTGGACTGCGCGCGCTCCTCCAATACAGCCAAGCAGGTGATGGCACTCAAAACGCGCGCTGCTTGTTTTATTTCTCTGCTGTTGCTGCTCTCATGAGCAAGTGCAAGCATGCCACCCTCCAAGCAAACGTATGAGACCGATGAGTACATGCCTTCTCCCCGCTTGACCTTGCTGCACCATGGTCCGCGATGCACGCACTGGACAAGACAAAAAAAGAGCTTATCTCCTTCCTTGCTGCTCCAGCCTACTCTTACATAGGCAGCAGGACCAGCAAATGCTTTAAACCTCATGTTGGCTCAAATTTAATGCTATCATCTCTTGCACCCCCTGATGTGCAGGGTTGTCAGCCTCTGAGCAGCACCACCCAGCAACAAAGTAGCACAGGCACTGTCGAGCCAGGCAGTGGGCAGCTCCCAGAGTCAGCCCTGTCTGAGATCAATGCACTGAAGTCTGAGATCGCTGGTGCGTCGAGGAGTGAGCTGCAGGCCTGCTTCTTTCTAACATTGTTTTGGCAAGGGGGAGAGTCTGCTCATGATACTCAAGGCTCTCTATCATTGAAATGGCAAATTCTAAGCCCACGCAACAGAGTATGTTGCCAAATGCAATGCGTGTGGACACTTCTGTGTGTGTTCATGGAAGCACTAGTCCTTGAATCCGCATGTACTTATGCGTTGACGCGAACACACATAATTTTGCAATGTGCAGGCATAGAGGCACTACTTGGCCACCTCAAAAAAGTCCTGCCCTCCGTTCAAAAGGGGCGTGGTATAGACAACACTCACACTGAGGTGCGCTGCTTGGAAGCCTACCTGTTCAGCTGCTCAGACATTGTGTCGACCAAACACATGAATGTTTTGGCACTCCGTGACATTCCCCACAGCATGGATAAATGCAATCCATAAGCCTGTACACAGTTATCATGGCAATGGAATACTTGCCTTTGTTTACAGAGTAATTAAAATTGCTCTCTCTTATCTATTGGACTCAATAGCATGATTTGAGCCTTTAATTTATACCATTCCCTTCATCCCTCTCTTCCCTTATCCGCCTGCTGTCATTGGCAATGATGCTTCAGCGCCTGGGTTTCCTTCAGGAGCAATCCTACTTTTCATCACCCTACAAGCATAGGTAGCATGGATCATTTGATTTTTGCTGTCATTGACATATCATCTGTAGTAAGGCTGAAGCCCTGGCTTCTGCCTCTTCCCTGTTCCCTGTTGCGTGAGAGCATGAACTTTCTCCCCCCAGGCTTTCCCCCTCCTTGGTGTTGGCCACAGGAGCAATTGCGCAGCCGTGCACAATCGCACCACCGCCGCATCAAAGAGCTTCAAGGAGGGCAGGTGATGCACATCTCATGCTGCTAGTCAGAAGATTGATGCTTCTTTGAATGTGGCACTAGCCTGCAATCAGTTGGATGCTGCTTTTAAAGGGGGTGATGTTATGGTGTTGCCAATCATGACCGTGCTGCATTTATGAGAAGTGGGTGCTGCTTTTTTTGGATGCAGTTTGCACCCTTTGGCCATCTTAAAGAGTGCAGTCCTTTCTGAAAGCATTGGCTATCAACATTTAGGGTACAAGACAGGGCTCTCATGCTGCACCGGAGCTGGTTTGCTTTCCAATTCCTATTGAACCCTTTGTGCCCCCTGCAACCGCGAGTCCAGCTAATACTCATGTGCTTTTTCAAGGTGCTGCTGCGACTATGGTGGCAGATCAGTGTCAAGAACTAGAAATCCCAATACACACCTCCTCATCTCCCTCAGCACAAAGCTCCAATGGATACGGACAGTGAATAACCATTGCCAGGCTTGACCTGGAAGCTTATGCTCTATAGTGTATCATCCCTGCACGGCCGTTCCATCCCCTGTTTGGTGCTTTGCCTTGGATGTCACTTGCAGGATGCCACCAGCACTGGCATTAGCAACGCTGCTGCTTGGAGCAGCACACTTAGAGCCGGCGATAAGCCCAGCACCAAACCAGAGAAGTGGGGGCTGGACAGAGGCGGCACCCCAGTCACCGTCACTCCTGTGGGCAGAGGGTGGGTGGCAAGAATATACTCAGTCTCTGTTGGGCTGTCAGGGCTTCATAAATTTATGACAAGACAGCTTGTTTAGCATTCCCATTTGAGTGCCAAGAGATCTTGTTCATGCAAGCATCCAGCAAGGGCTTTGGTGTCGCAGGCCTTAGGCAGCGAGAGTGTTTTGGATGCTATCACTCCATTGGTACAGAAAAGAGTTAAGTAATGCACAAACTGTGTGTGCTCTCCAAAGGACACACACACACGCACACACACACGCGCACACACATGCAGGGAAGCCATCATGCTCGAGGCTGCCTTGGATGAGGCCCTTCCAGAGGGGGCCCTCACTGCGAAGTATGCCGCTCCCGCCCTCAGCGCCAAAGCAGCAGCCGCAAGGGCTGCAGGCCCTGCTCTGCAAGCAGACATTGCACGTGCTGCCGTGCAGCTAGGTGGGGCCTCACGCGCTCCCACCACCTCTGTTGCCGCTGCAACCCTTGCCACAACCACTACAGCACTTAGAGACTCTTCTGCTGTTCAGGGGGGCACAGCAATAGGAGGCTCTGGCAACTCATTCACGGGATCAAGTGCAAAACAGAGTGCGGCACAGGTGGGTGCATGTTGTCAGAGCATTCGCGCAAAGGGTGTAAAAGTGTATTGCATGGGGGGTATGGGCTCAGCTCGGCCAGCCAGCATGCATTACTTCTCAATCAATGAATTGATGTCTGAGGCCGGGTCATCTATTTCAGTGGGCAGCTCAAGAGCAGGTCGTTGAAATTAAGCACAGGGGGTGCTAAGTTTCATTCAAAGCTGCCCATTCTAGTCAAGCCTTTCAAACAGGCACAACTGATGCAGCAGTGTTAGTGTGTGCACACATGCCCCCTGCAGCTGCTCCTTTCCTCCCAGAACATGGAAGACGACATTGAGATGTTGTCCATGACAGCAAAGGAGGCTGCCAGGCAGGTGGCTGCGCACTGTGCTGAGCGTGCGCGGGTCATTCTCAAGGTGAGCTAGGGTGCAGATAGATTGGACATGCAGAATGAGGTGCCGGAGTAGCAAGAGCAGACGTGTGCAAACAACACTGACAGCTGTGTCTGAAGTGTATGAATGCGCAACTGGAAGTTTAATTATTGGATGACGTGGCAGATTTGATTTCTGTAGATAATTATTGTGTTATACGCATCAAGGTAATGCCTGCTGGTGAAACCAGGGAAGTGCATTGCGTCCTGCGGATTCAGAGAACATGGATGTCTTGCTTGGAGTAGCCTTGCAAAAATGCAGAAATTAATGTATATGTGTATATATAGATATGTATTTATTCACTCATAGCCCCATTCCTGCAAGGCTATTCCAAGAAAGACATCCATGTTCTTTGAATTCACAGGCTCCTTGTACATAAGGAAATAATTTGGGCCTCATCTCATTCATTGACAGGTCTTGAACAGGAACAGCAAAGGACAGCAATAGCAGTGCCCTGCCACGCCAATGCGTTCTGGAGCCTTGTTAAGAAAGATGCAATGATGCATGCTGGTGCATTTAAGACCTCATGGTGCGCATGTTAGCTCTCCCTGAGAAGATGTCCTCAAATTTCTGCTCACATTGGAGCAATGGTTGAATTTGCCCAAAATGTGGAAATGCAGATTGATGTGCGCTATCAAGAGGCATTCCGGGCATTCCGGGCAATTTTGGAGGCTGTGCACGCCGCCAATGCGGCACTGGTCGCCCGCCTGGACCAAGCCCATGGTCAGGCACAAGACCTGGTGTGTGTGTGTGTGTGTGTGTGTGTGTGTGTGTGTGTGTGTGTGTGTGTGTGTGTGTGTGTGTGTGTGTGTGTGTGTGTGTGTGTGTGTGTGTGTGCGTGTGTGTGTGTGTGTGCATGCACTTGTGTGCATGTGTGTATGTGTGTTATACGTAAATGAAACAGGTGGAATAGTAATGCTACAAGTGGAGAATGTTTGGCAGCTCATTATCTGATTTCCTGGAAATGTGAATGGGCAGGCAGCCATGTAAGGTGCCAGCAGGGTTTGCAGGGGTGTGGCAGAACATGCGCTGCCTCTTTCAATGCTCTGTATGCAACCACTCATGCACTTGCACGCACACAATCCAGACGCAATCTATCTGTAATCCCCAGGAAGCTGTGGAGGGCAGGCTTGCTTCCCTGCAACACCTTGTTGATACAGGTCCTGTGCAATGTGTGTACACAGGCATCTGTTGTTGCCTCCCTAGAAGAGAAGGCGGAATCCCAAACCCAGCACCTGGAAGCCAAGGACACCAAGCTCGCTGAGTTGCAAAGCACGCACGAGGCCCTGCAGTGGGACACGCAGCAGAAAATTGCGAGCCTGAGCAGCCAGAATACGGTGAGGCCGGTTTTTTCACACCACCTGCAAGTGTCGGCCTGTGTGCTTTCTTCATTCTGCTGTATCCTTGTATGGCTGCCAAGTACACGCATATGCCATGTATGAGCCGGCCATAAGCGCTTGCATACTGCAGCGCCAAGCTCAAGTTCCCGGATGGGGGCAGCAAGAGTGCGCAGCCAGCATGGTGTGTTGCCATGCCACGCATCAATGGCAAAGCGCAAGCTGTGGTGCATGGGGGCTTGGGTTCGGCAGGTTGCTCGGAGATGGCATGTATCCCTGCATGGGCCAACACACCACCTTGACTACAAGAGCAAAACGTGCCGACTCTGCAGATCCTTGCTGATGAGGTGGAGCACTTCAGCAGGCGGCTGGAGGAGGCAGAGGCGTCTTTCCATGACCTGCTGGAGGAGCGCATGGCGTCTGCCACATCACAGGTATCACAGCATTTTAGTTTGGGCATCAGATATTTGTTCTGGGGTGAACAGAAGTAAGTGATACTGGAGGAGGGAAATTTGCACTTACCATACAGAGTGCATATATCCTGTCAGTGGGGCAGGGGGAGCGTGAAGAAGTGGCTGTCCTCTGTGCAATGTTAACTACATGCAATGCATACCTAGATCAGAGGTGCAAGCTCGACTAAACCAGAAGAATTTCACAGAATTGACTGCGCCAAAAGCGTCACATGCCATTTTAAGAAACGGAGGGTGAAACAGAGGGAGCATGTGTCAGCAAGTGGGCAGCTTCAATCATGGGCAGAACTTGGCTAGTTCCCAGAGGGGGTTAGAGGCCTAAAAATAGGTGTTTGCATGCTCCCTGCATATGTATGCTCCAACTGGCACTTCTCAAGTCCCTCTTTCTGCAAAACATTAGGGTTTTTGAAGTGCCGGTTAGGGTGCATATGCCTAATTAGCCGCGGCGTGAATCCTACTTTTGGAGCACCAAACCTCCATTCCAGACTGCCCACTGTACCAAATTGTGTGGCTGTCAGTGATTTGGGTTCCTTGTACCAAAAAAATACCACTGCAAAGAAAAGACCCAATGGTTGGTCGGATACAGGACTTAGCCATTTCCCTTAGAAAAATCCAGCATAAGGGGTGCCAAAAAGGTCTATTTCTTGACCTCCTTCTTTCCTACTTCTGAAAATGCAGGGTGTTAGTACATTATATGGGAGTTATAAAAACATATTTTTGGGAGTGGAAAGTGGTTCCAGTGTGGAGCTGTTGGCCTTTTTTGGGTAATCTGAGGCTAGGAGAGTGATCTGGGGTCCTCCAATTTCTGTCACTTTTTGGAAATTATAATGTTGTCATAAATAAAATGGTTGGCATGGTCAGATTTGAGAAGAAGAAAAAATGAGAAGGAGCATGTCTGACAAAAGGCTAATCAACCCCCTCTGGCGCAGTTCCTAGGGATGCACAGCCGATCACGATGGCCTGCTCAACCAACCTTTCCTCATTGCTTCATTTGTCGGTGCCACAGGTTGCCGGCCTGACAGATGAGCGCGATGACTTGCATCAGCGCTTGCGCTTTTTAGAGAAGCAGAATGCACTGCTGAGGCATGAGAACAGCAGGTGCGTGTGCGGCACACAAGGGGGAATGCCGATTCCATATTACATCTATTCATAATGCATGGCATTTACTCAGACTTCTATCCTTGGATATACGCCAAATACAGTGGCCAATCCTACAGACAAGGCAATGGTCAGCCAAGAGGTTCCAGGGTGGCCTCTGATGTAGATGGTTTTATGGCTGATCCATGGTGGTCCTTCCCTGCTCAGAGATGGCTGTGTGTGCGGCGGATTGGCTCGTATTTGTGTCCCATACGCCTGCTGTGTTGCCTTGGATGCCAAGTGTGCCACCTATGCCACCCCTGCTGTCTATGTCCCTTGTGTTGTTGTGTTACCTGTGTTGCATGAGCTGCCTGGGCCTCTGTTGCCACTTGCACCTGCTGAGCATGCACTGCCATGGAAGCCACCTGTGCGACCTGTGCCACCTGTGCCTCGTGTGCCACCTGTGCCACCAATGCCACCTGTGTGCCATCTGTGCCATCAATGCCACCTGTGCCCCACCTGTGTGCCACCTGTGCCTCCTGTGCCAACTGTGCCACCAATGCCACCTGTGTGCCACCTGTGCCTCGTGTGTCACCTGTGCCACCAATGCCACCTGTGTGCCACCTGTGCAACCTGTGCCTACCTGTGCTAGTTGATTGTGTCGCTCTCGAGCCTCACATGCGCCACCTGTGTCACCTGTGCACTGCCGTAGGTGCCAGCTGTTTGTGCCTCACCTGTGCTTCACTCTGCCACCTGTGCCAGCTGATTGTGCCACTTCCGTGCCTCACATGTGCCATCTAGGTCAGCTGATCGTGCCTCACATGTGCCACCTTGGTCAGCTGACTGTGCATCACCTGTACCACCTTGGTCAGCTGACTGTGACTCACCTGTGCCTCCTTGGTCAGCTGATTGTGCCTCACCTGTGTCTGTAGTGCTGTCTATGCTTGCAGCACCCGCCCTGCTGCTTGGGGCCTGTGTGTTTCCAATGTTAAAATGCCTGTCCATACGTGCCTGTTGTGGATCATACCTGTCGCCATTCATGCTTGCGGTGGATTGCTGTTTGCGCTGCTCATGCCATTCTGATTGGCTGCTGTGCTTTGTCACCTTCCATGGTGTAACTGGTTTCTGTTCACCCTCACGTCACTTCCATGTGCAGGTGTAAGTATTGCGCTTGCCGGAAACATGGCCAATATCTGGTCGCCTCACTATTACCTGCACACTTTTTGCCTGTTGCTGCTATCAAGTTACGCGGTGGTATGAACTCAAAGTCAATGGAAGAGGGTTAAAATCACACACAAGCATACACACACAGCAACCTGCCTCATGTGTTTTAATCTGCACACAAGGTGCCTCTGATTGTTGCAGTATACATTGAGCAGTTACTGTTCCCACTCCATACCAGATCCAGACTTTTTCTCGGGATTTCTCACTGAGAGGGTGTACCTCAATCCTTGTGCCTGATGCAGGGTGCCATGTATTTCGCACACGGCAATGCAAACTGATCCTGTGGAGTGGGCAGCAGCAGCTGATGATGAGGAGGAAGAGGAGGATGCGGGACTGGGGCAACAAGTGCATGTGGGTGGCCTCGACTGGCTGCCCACCGATGCTGCGCTTGGCCCTAAGCACCAGAATAGAGGTGAGGCAGCAGGGAAGAGGTTTGGGGAGGTGTTTGCGAGGGAGTGTGTGTGTGTGTGCGCGCATGGATTTGTGGGTGGGTGGTGCTGAGCTTCAGCAGCTCCTTTTTGATTGGAAGGCTCATGACGCGAGTCTGTCTGTCTGATAGATAGGGGCTCTTCATGCAGGGGCTCTTGACAGGGTTGTCAATGGAAAGGGGCGTATGATGAAAGTGGGAGAGTCTGCAAAGCTCAGCATCGCTTGGGCCAGATGAGATCTTATGCTGCCTTTGATAGAAAGATGTGTATATGATTGCGTTTTGAGGCGTAAAGGTGCTTCCTGATTCATGCATGCCCATCAGGTAAGTCAGCAGCACATGCTCAATTATGGTGCATGCAGGGATGACCAGCCGGACCTCTTTCAAGCAAAGGCGCAAGAAGCCCAAGCATCTGGGTGGCTTCCTGGGCATGCTGACTGTTGACAAGCCTGGACGTGTGCGGGGGCCCATGTGGACGACCAACACGATTGCCCAGATCTACCAAGACAAGACCATCCATGTGCGTGGCGAGAGGATGCATCTGCATTCGTGTGTTGCTTGCAGTGCAATGCCAAGGCTTGAGGATGATGCATAGGCGCATCATCCTCAACTGCAAAACCAGGCCACAGGAACCACACATTGATGAAAGCAGTGTAGCTCCCCTCTCAGCTCAGAAGCTCGCTGTTATGCTGACAAGTAGCAAATTGCTTGCTATGTTGCAGATGCATGAGGTATTTCACCACCCTTGTCATGGAAGCGCTGGGTGTGTTCTGCTGGCGCATGTCTCTTCAAGATTGCTTTGCATGGGCCATTTACTCATCTCGCCCCAGTGTGAGCCTGTACAGAGTGGGCCCCGTCAGTCAAGATACTATTTAGGAGCTTGCTCCCCCTCGTCTCACATATATATGACCAACCGCCAACATATACTCATGGGCTGACCTGCTACTGCAGGATGCCGTGTGCGACCGCGAGAGCAGTCCTCGGAGCACCATCTGCAGCTATGTGCATGAATGGCACCTTCACAAGTAAGCATCTGTGCGCCAGATGTTTAGCAGTCACAAGCATGTTGATCACCAGTGGTCCCTGCTTGATTTTTATCATAACAAAAGGAGGGGCAGCCAAACATTGGTGGAAGACTCGATCAGATTAGATTGTGTTGGCCAGGAACTTTGAGCGGTGGAAATTGTAGTCGTGAAATTGCAAGCTTGCTTGCCTATGTGCGATCAACGGTGTAAGAGGAGGGGTGCTCTGGAAGGTGTGCCTCATGGCTTGGGCCAATTATCTGGAAGAGAAATGCACCCAAAAGCAATGATTTCTCTCATTGAACCCTGCTCATTGTTCCCATTTGGAAAAGTTCTCAATGTTGCACTTTTCTGACACGCAGCGCGCACATGCACACACACACACACGCGCGCACACACACACACACACACGCACACACACAAACAGGTATGGCTTGCGTAGCCTCGCTGATGCCAGCTTGATGGACCTCATTGCCAGTGCACGCCACCATCAGAGGACAAGCGCGCGCATTGGCTGGTTTGCTCATTTCACAGGTATGATAATATTGAGTGTGTATGCTATCTTTAATGTATTTGGTTCTCAATCCTAGGCTTACGGAGAGTTAAGTTTAGCATGGCAGATACATGTCTCTGTAGGTATTTGCATGCGACATGTGTGTGCGTGTGTCCCTGCGCTTGTCCCTAGAATCTGCTCTGACTTGAGGCTGCTTTGTGCGTTACAGGCCGCATACACCGTCAGAACTTTCCTGGCACGTTTGCAGACCGTTTGAAGCGTTTCAAATGCGTTTAAAAAATTTTCAAACGCATTTCAAACGTTTGGGGTTGATTTCAACCGCACACTTGAAATCAAACGCTTCAAACGCTTTTCAAACGTTCAAAATTTTCAAACCCATTTCAAACGTTTGGGGTTGATTTCAACCGCACACTTGAAATCAAAATTTTCAAACGCATTTCAAACGTTTGGGGTTGATTTCAACCGCACACTTGAAATCAAACGCTTCAAACGCGTTTCAAACGCTATTCTTCTTGATCAAACACACTTGAAAGGTCTTCATAAATATCTTTGAATTTGGAAAGCATTCCATTTGATCATGGCTTCAGGAGAGTCCCCAGATCTCAGATAAGCCTTCTTAGATCTTGATAAGTGATAGAAATAGTTTTTAAACAGGTGAGCATGCCACAACTTAGTTAGTTGATTGGGGTTTGACGCCACCCAATGATATCATGATGATGGCATGTACTACTGCAGTACCTACAATTTAGACTTTCTATA
>OU611757.1:12542263-12694763 GCA_914767535.2 Dunaliella primolecta
CCCTACAGGTCTCAGATCACCCCAAAATGGCCCACAACTCCACCCTGGGATCATCACTCCCCAAAAAAGGTGTTTGCTACCTTCATATACTATGCTAACATCCTACATAATCACCAACAGGAAGCAATGAGGTCCGAAATTGGCCTTTTTGACACACCTTGTGCTGGATTTTCCCTGAGAGAATGGCTGAAGTTCTGTATCTCGCCAACAATTTGGTGCAGTAGGTGGTCCAGAATGGAGGTATGGTGGTTAAAAAGAAGGGTTCACGCTTTTTGGTGAATTGGAGCCCTTATACCAAAAGAATATCATTGCAAAAAGAATGGAGTGAAAAGACCCAGTGGTTGGTGAGAAACAGAATTTCAGCCATTACCCTTCGAAGATCAAGCACAAGGGGTGCCAGAAAGGTAGACTTTTGACCTCCTCTTTTCCTTGTTTTGGATATGCAGGATGTTGGTAATATATGGAGGTCACATATACAAAGTTTGGGATTTTAAAAAAATTCCAGATGGGAGCTCTGGGCCCTTTTAGGGTGATCTGAGGCCAGGAGAGTCATCTGGGGTCCTCCGGTTTGCATCATTTTTGGTTAACGTGGTATTTTATGGAAAAATAATAGTTAACATGGCTAGATTTGAGAATGAAAACCGTGAAAGAGGATATCCAGCAGTATACGGGAGTTGTCCACCTCTCCTGGCAGAGCTTCAAAGCTGCCAGTTGAGGGGCACCTATCCTGGGAGCACACAACAAAAAGCTGTTTGGGGCCTCAGATAACCCCCTCTGTGAATTTCTCAGCAATACCGGGCTCCCATGTGCACATGAGATTAAAACTTCTCGTCTTATGGTGCTGCTGCTGCTGCTGCTGCTTTGTCTCTGCTGTGGAGGCTGGGATGAGGCCAGCTACCCCTCAAGCTCTCTTCAGCAACATCTCAAGCAAGCATTTTTGAGGGTCATGCTGCTCATCTTGCTGTGCTGTTCTGTGTTGTGCAGGCCTGGACGAAGCCAGCGACCCTATGGACTCCTTGCAGCACCTGTCCTTCTATCTGTTTGTGCTGCAGCAGCTCATGTGGCCCTCAAGCCTCCAGATGGCCTTCCCAGAGACTTCAAGGTGCGCCTTCATGCATGGTTCACAAGCAAGCTGTGTCACCCAACAAGCAATAGCATAACCAACTTTGCCTGGCTCTGCCTATGGAGTAGTTATCATGACTATGCCATTGTGCTATATGCCTAAGTTGTGTACATGAACTGCAGTGATGTGCCGCGGTAGGTCCATTTAGCTCAGCTTTTTTACTCTTGTCATCCATTGGAGTTTGCAAAAGGGGTGCCCCACACACTTGCAACTTGTAATTTGCAGCAGTGTATGGCCTGCTTCCATACCTGAGGGATACTCCTTTCTGAAGGGGTCCTTTTGCTACGCTCCCTATGCCTGGTGTGCTCAAATGATGCAGTCATGATGCCGCCGCTGCCGTTGCTGGTGCTCCCTCGGACGTGCCAGTTATGATCAAAGGTCAGCAAGCCATCGACGCAACCAAAGCCATTTTCAGGTGAGGCAGCAATGGCTGGGCATGATGAAGAGCATGAGTTCCAGAGGCTGCACTTGTCAAATCTATAAAGGCCACCAAAGCACTCTGCCTCTTTGGGCATGGACTGTTAGGCCATGCAGCAAGGCAATATCAGACAATCAACAAGACAGCCGCCAACAGAAAAGCCACGAAATTTACTAGCCCTGTGCACTCCAAGCAGCACACCTCTAATAATGTGTCAAAATGGAATCCTTTCAGACACTAGAAGCAAAACAAGACAAATCAAGCATTTCATCCTTTTGTTCGCTGGACTACGCCCCCCTTGTTACTGCACCAATCTTAAAACCTTTAAATGTCATTGTATGCATAACTTTTTGGTGGCCCAACACCATGTGCACCAGCTATACATAAAAAATACAACCTGTATCCAAGCTGATAAACCCATTCCTCGTCATCATTCCTCCATTGAATGCTTGATTCCCCTCCCTGGCACGTGCCAGGTACCTGAATGACCCGGACGCCGCAATTGCCTTCATCGCAAAGCACATTGAGCCGGCCCCAATCATACCTTCCCTGCTGCCACCAGAGGCCAGTTGGGGTGGAGGTGGGGTTGATGCAGGTGCCGTAGATTCGCGCGCAGGGGGTCCCAACAGCTACCTGGTGCCCCTGGACCCGCTCGTCAAAGTGAGTGTATGTGTGCGTGTGTATGTGCATGTGTTTGTGTGTGTGAGCTATACTTTCATAGGAGCAGATTTTGTCGTCATTTGTTATTCGTTAAGCCATTGTTATAATGGAATTGACCCCAATATTTGGTTAAATGTGTGTCAAGAAATGTCGATTGCTATTTCTCCAGCTAATTACTGTGGCATGGTGAGGAATTGCTACGGTGCAGCTCCGTCAGGCGCACAAGGATGCAAACCAATGGCAGGTGTGCTTTTAGCTTATAGTCAGAGCTCACAAGGTTCTTGTAATTTGTGAGCAAGCTCCTGACGAGTCTGATGGTTTTCAGTGGGTTTTTATATCTTTCAGCATCTGCAATGCTATGGCTATCCTTGATATTTAAGTCGCTCATTTTGCACCTTATATGCGTCATATCTGCAGGCTTTAATGACAGAATTCCACAAACGCATTGACAAGAACATTGCTCACCTTAACGCTCTCTTCAAGGTGAGTCAAGACTCTTTTCGTATTCTTGGCTTCCTCCATGCCTGCCTGCAGACACAATCAATTGGTTGTGCTGATCCCGTGCTGTGCATAAACAAGTTCTCCTATAGCTGTCTGAAGGATGTTTGTGCTGGAAAGCAAAGTCTTTTCACACAGCCTGGGAACTTGTCCCCAGGTGCTGAGGCACATCTGCTTTGTTGTGGGCACAAGGGGTTGGGTGCAAAGGTATGGGCTTAATAAGTGGACGCTTATTTCTAGCCTCGCCTTTGCCAGACCATCCACTATGTTAACGCTCAAATGCGACGCCAATGAATCATATGTACGTCTGAAAGCCGTTTTCTTGTTGCGCTGATGCTTAGCTCAGTCTGGGGCTTTTGTGCTCCTTGGTGCCAATGGAGCAGCACGTGCAACTCTCTGTGCAGGATACGTTAGGTAATGGATGCAGATCCTTGCTCAATCACCCATGTATCAATCTCAGTCGTGGCGCACCTTTGCACCCACACAGGCTGGCGACCTGGACAGAGATGGCAACATCAACTACGACGATTTCGTCACTCTCATTCGTTTAGCTGCCCCAGACGCCACAGTGCGTTGCGTTATGGAATGCTGGAAAGGAATGAGCACTGCAGGGCTTGCATGTCTAGGGATTGGTGCTGTTTATTGTGTACCATATAGCGCAACATTGTGTATATATCAATGGTGAGGATCCCTTCATTGGACGGTGCCGAATTGGGGTTCCTTAGTCAGTCTTCCTGGGTGCCCATGCAACCTTATGTCATCCTATTTGCCTATCTACACAAATGAACATACCTTTGTTTCGTTTTGGAGCAACGGCAAGCATCATTGATGGGTTGTAGCTTGGATAGAAGTAGGTGGAATGGCCAGCAAGCAAGCCTACTAAACAGACTGTCTCATGCTTGCGTATATTATGAAGAAGGACACAAGACCCTACAGTTTGGGAAGCAGTGTCAAAGGTAGTGGTAGCGCCAAAGTATGATGCTGTCCTTTACGCGTGCGTGCGCGTGTGCATGCGTGTGTGTGTATGTGTGTGTGTGTGTGCGCGCGCCTTGTTTTGCTCATGTGTGCTGTTGCTGGGACCTTTTGTGATCTGACCCCTGATTTCATTGAGACAGAGCTCCATTCTCAGTTGCCTGCTTGCTGCTGCTGCTGCTGCTGCTCCAGGAGCGCCTACTGACCAAGGCGTACACAGAGGCTGTGCGACACCAGCCCGCAGCCTGCTACCTGGTGTCGTGCTCCACCTTTGTGGAGGTGGCCCGCAACTTTGGGTTTGACAGGTGGAAGGTGCGCAGCTGGGGCAAGTTGGGCAGGCGTCCAAGGGCAGCGCTCGAGCAGATCGTGAGCTTGGGAGGTTGCTGTGCTGGATCCATGAATGCTCAGATACAACTCAGAAGCACTCCTTCCTCTCTTGTTTGCACATCTGCAATTTCAGAGCTCATGCATCGAGATGTTGCCATCATTGCAATGCACCTCTCAGTCCTCCACACAGAGTCTCACTTCATCTCTTGAAGACAGCTTTCGTGAGTGCCGCATGAAAAATGCACCCAACAGGAAGGGTGTGAGCCGACTTGGAATTACATGACAGACAGCAACAAGAAACGCCCATTGCTTTCCTGCACCTTGCACATGTGTAGTATGATCTGTGCGTGCCTCAGCTATGCGAGAGCATTTGAGCGTTGCGGCAAATCATGTGGTGCAGGTGGATGCCAGCGGCTTTGCATCTGCGCTGCCAGGCATGGGTCCCGCAGGCGGCGCAGCACTGCTGGCAGAGGGGGGTGTACCGGCACTGCTGTCCGCGCGGAAAGGTGTGTCGTGTTGTGTGCTCAACGTTGAATGATCACTGAGGTTTGTGCATGCCTGCATCCTGCATGCTTGTCGTGTGGGATCCTTTGCGACAAGAAAGCGACCAGGAACGTGTGCTGGTTGCTGTGCTGTTCGGGGGTCCCTCTTGAGCAAAGTCACCCCTGTCAAATTCAAAATCATGTCGCCTGCTGCGCTGCCGAATGGACAAAAGTCTTGCGCCATCTCTCCTCAAACAAATCCTGCAAGATTCCCTTAGTTGCTCTTGCTTCCACCAATTCTGAGCTCCCGTTGTTCATTTGATTGTTTTCCATGCAGGCTTGAACCGTCCCACTTCCAGTGGGTCACAGGTCTCCAACCAGCAGCCCCTTTCCCCTCCTGGCAGCGCCGATGGTAGGGTCGGCAGCAGCCCTGACAAGCAGGTCACCAGTGCGGGTGGCCTCCTCCGTGGCATTGAGCGCTTTGACACAGAGCGAGGCATCAAGGCCTGCCTTGAAGCGTGAGTGCGCTTGGTCTCATGCAAACAGGTAGCAGTACGGAGCAAGTCATGCTTGCAGTGTGGCTGTGCCTGGTTGGTGAGTTGATGCTCCAAACGAGCAAGGCTCACACCTCGGAAGAGCAGTGACTCCCTTGTGGTTTCCTTGAAAGGGTCACACTAAACAACAAAAGCATGCTCTGTTTAGCACAAATAACATACATAGCACACACATACATAACACACACACACATACATAACACCACATACATGACACATACACACACATTCCAATGTTCACACGCACACACACGCACACACACACACACACGCACACACACACACACACATACACACACACACACGCACACGCACACACACACGCACACGCACGCACACACACACACACACACACACACACACACTCACTCACACACACAGATGCCTGGTGGGCATGCGGCCATCCTTGGAGGAGCTCATGGCAGATGCACGCGCACGCCTCGGCAGCCCTGCGCACCCCACGCTGCAGCACCTGGAGTGCCAGTGGGAGCATTTTCAGTCCGCCCTTGCAAAAGTGCGCGGCCAACCTGATCCATTGGGCCAACCCACCCCCTCCCTCACCGTCCGCATAAACTCCAGTACCCAGCCCCCCAATTCAGCACCAGATCCACAGGCGGGGAATTCCACGCTTGCCTCGCAACGGCCCACTACACATGCCAGAGGCAGGGGGCCAGTTCTCCCCTCTTCTCACGCGTACCCACCTGCCAATGCAGCACATGCATGGCTGTGCTTTCAACTGTTGTACGAGAGCTTGGTGGCTGCGCTCAGCAGCAGGTAGGTGCAGGCTCCTGTTTGGAGAGCCTGTCATAGCTGTTTAAGCAAGGATGTGCTGGCTGTGCTGAGAGAGGCAGGCAGGAAGGATATTGGGTAGTATCAGCCTTGCCTTTGCAAGTGAGCATGCTGTTAAGCTTTGAAGGGACAAGTGCCCATACCACAAGCTGTGTCCTGACTTGCGCTAATTTTACATTTATGCGGGGGCCTCCTGCAATGTTCCTGCTGCTGCATCCGACGTATGGACAGAAGCAAATGTGCAAGCGCAGGTTTTACAGATCCGTTGCCCTTGTTTCAGTCTCTTCTGCTTCTTTCTGAAGTGGCAGCCCCTCAGCCATAAGGTGTACTCCCTTTTATATGTATGGTTTACCCTGCAGCAGTCCCTGGCAAGGTTGGCTGGTATGGCTCAGGCACACCATCAGCCGTAAGGTGTGCCGTGCAGCAGCAGGCCCTCCCCTTTAGCCGAAAGGAAAGCCCTTTGGAAAGCGCCCTTGCACAGTGCTTCCTGTGTTTTGAGTCCTATACACAATCATGCCCTCCATTGGTACCCTGCATGACTTCAACCCTTCTGCTCCTTTGCATGTGTCGGTCATAAACATGCTGCCCATACAATGACATCCTGCTGCTCCTTCTACATCTGCAGGACCCTGGTGAGCAGGGCAGGCAGCGTGAAACGTGCTAACTCGTCCGGCAGTGGCTTCCGCAGCCCACTGTCCCACTCACCCCGTTCAGGCAGCCCCTCCTCAGCAGCAGGACAGCAGCGGCGCATGCTAGTGGTGCCTGCCCTGGTGAGGGAGTTGTTCTGGTGTGAAAAAGGGTGTGCTGCAGCAGCTGGACGTGGAAGAATGAGAAAAAAGCCAAAAGAAAAGATGCCTGCAACGCTGGCTTGCAGCCACACTGTTATGATGGCGCATGTGTTGTGCTGCACATTTCACCAAGTGTTCGGGTTATGAACTAGTTTTGTCTGTGTTGGAACTTGCTACCCCAGTTCTTCTGAGCACATGCTGTATATTTTCTGTTTGGAGGAAGCCTCTACACGCTCATACCACATGTTGAGAGCTTCCTTGACTTACAGCCTTTTGCTTTCTATTGGTACACTGTTCCACCTCTGCAGCATACCTTGTGAAGAAAGCATCAAAGCTTAAATTCTAAATCTCTCTTCTGCAAATGCCTGATTGCATGGCTTCCAGTCTTGGAAAAAGGATGTAGATTGGTGGCAGACCATGCTTCAATCATTGCCTGCAAGCTGACTGAGCATCTTTTACTGCAAGGCATTCATCACCACTCTCCTTTTCCTCAAAATTGTTGAACTAGTCCAACCCACGCCAAGAAAAATAATGTGGAGAATGTCCTACTGTTTTCCTTAAAGTTGTTTGCAGGAATCTATATGTTGCTGTTATGAAAATTCAGCTGGCATTGAAGCCTTGTATACAAGCATGACTCTTTGTTGTTGGAAGGCACGTGTAACTTATGGGCTGGGTCCCCCTGACCTCCCACCAACCCCAAAGTCACCCTTCCATTGTCTCTATCCAGTTAATAAGGGTGCCATCCTGCTTCTCTTTCAATTCTCCATCCATCTGCACACCCATTGCCCTAAAAAATTAAGTCGCAGGAGAGCTATGGGTTAAAAACTGAGCAGCAATCGCCCATGCATATCTGCCTTGCCCTGCAAGGCACCCACAACTGACTTGAAGTCCATGAATTGCCCTCCTAACTTCACCATGCAAAACACATCGTACATTGTCATTAATAAGGAACTTTGGAATGACTTGCTGCACATTCGTCTTGACATCCCCAGCGCCCCACACCCATGCGCAAGTGGCACTGGCTCTGAGTCATGCACACTCAACCCACCCTCTTGATTAAAACTCAAAATGAAAATCAAAAAAGGGTGCCAATTGATAGGTCTTGAGCTCAGGAATCTGATGATGTGTCAATAATTTTTAGGAACGTCTCAAACAAATTTGAGAGTGGGGTTCCCAAAAGCCTCAACCCCCCTGACCCACCCACCCCTACTGATCTCCACTGATGGGACCCATGTATGAATATTATACGACAATATGTTTATTCATATTATCCACGTTTCCACTGGGGCCGGAAGATTGATTTTGCGGACCAGGAAATAAGATGTTGTGGGCGGGCCGGGAAATTCCTCGGCGGGCCGAGAAAATGAATTCTCCGCCAGGGGAATTTGTATGCAGACACCCCCCCCCTTTGTGTAGATTTTTAGGTGGACCAGGAAATTCAAATGCGTCCAGAAAGCTCCAGATGCTTCAAAAACCTGCACATAAACCTCAATCACCATTATAAACATGTCTGAGGGATTTTCTGAGGGAATTCTCGGTCCAGATGTCCACTGGAAACAGCGGACCGGGAAAATTATTTTCCCTGTAGACCGGAAAATTGAATTTTCCGGACAAGGCCCAGTGGAAACGCGGTCATTTTGTTTTTATAAATATTTGTTTGTATCTTTATATATATATATATGTTATATATTATATATATTTGTTTATATTTGTTTATATATGGGCGCGTACAATGGCGGATTAAGGATTAAGATTAATGAAATTAAATTCAATTAATCCGGTTGTGCACTTACAAATGTGGATTAATTACCTGGATGAATGCCGGAAAGTGGATTAAGAAAACCATTTTTCTTAATCCTGCCCCTCTCCCCAGGATTAAGAACTATAAAGGTGGATTAAGGGCTGCAAAAACCAAGGAGTTCTCCAAAGGGCTTCCTGTGCCCTCTAGAAAGGCCTGCATGGTGTATCTTGGCCTGGATGCGCGTCCTGCTCGCACTCTGCCCGCCTGCGCTCCCCCAAGTTGACATCCAAGGGCGGCAGCAGGAGCCCACAGAGCACTTCAGCACTAGTAACTGGACTCCAGAATGTGGCACAGCAGAGCATCTCCGGCTTAAAGTGCGGTCAAATTTCAGGGTGACCGTGGGTGCTGTAAACGCAAACTGGATTAAAGAATTTAATCGGGATTAATTGAATTTCGCGAAAGGGATAGATATTCTTAAATCCTAATCCACCGTTGTAAACGCACCCTATATTTGTTTATATATATAAGGGTTCATATGTGGAGGGTGTACATACATATTTTTGTTTATATATATGGGGGTTCATATGTGGAGGGTGTACACACATATTTTTTTGGAAAATGTGGGGGCACATATTAATACATTTCTTTACATGTATATTATATATATTGGGGTGTATATATATGCATATATGTGGGGTTATATATAGGGTTGTGTATAAATATGGGGGTGTATGAACATAGATATTATAGGGGTATATGTGTATGTGAGGTGTATGTACATAAAAGCATATATAATATAATGTATGATTGCACCCAGATGATATATATGGGGGTATATATATGCTTTTATGGGGTATTATGCGTACATAGAAAATAGAGGAAAAGAAAAGACTATGCATGCCAAGTTCAGCTGCGTGCATTAAGGAAAGGTTCCCTAACTAGCAAGCTAGCTAGGGCCTTGCCAAAGTGGCTCAAAGGCCAGGCCTTTACTTAGCAAAGAGCCAGGGATAAGAATTCATGAGGGTCTGGCGGGTTGACTGCCATGCACCTGCGGGCTTGGACTCTCCTCCTCCTGTCACGCTACCTCGCCCCCAGCAACTCCCCTACCAGAACAACCCTGCAAGTGTAATGTTTGCCTGGTTTCTATATTTTTTATCAAGCTCTTGCAACTCAATTTAGAGGCTAAATTGTATGCCTTGTAAGATCTAGCTTTACCAGAGGAGCAATTGTGCAGCCATTGTAGACAGTGCCCGTCACACCCAGTAAGATGGTGTACAAGTCCTCCTTGTTACTTCTGTTTGGGCTTCTTCAGCTACGGGTGCAAAGTCTGTGAATGGTATCAGCATGTTGGGCGGCTGCAATTTGCAGGCTGGGCAAGGGGTTGGTATCTGGGCAGTGTTTGAGTTCAACAAAGTGTATATCCCTATCTTGAGCAGGTATCTGTTTGGGGTCAATAGGAGATGTTCTGTTTGGGATAGGACGCGCAAGGTAGCTTCAGGGCGGCTTCTAGGGTTTAGTGTTTAGGAGTTCAGTACTAGGTTTTGGTGGCGATACCAGTAGGAAAAAACCAGTTGGGTAGATCTCTAGGAATGTTTTGAGGGACTTCTATGTCCTGTTCTTGGAGCTTGTCTCTACAACAAGCATTCATGGTATCAAGGAAAGAGCCATATTTGCCTTTGCTGAGTGCTTCACAGCAGAGACTGAGTGCAATATTGTGTCTATTCAGGAATATGCCTTATACATGTGTGCTTATGTTCCCGATCAACAGCTCTTAACCTCAGGTTCCCAAACACATGGGTTATTTAAAAGGTTGACACATTTCTTCCAAAAGTTATGGTTCCTATATGTCACATGCTTACAATATTGGTGAATATATTGGCCTCACGATTTCAGAGTGGACAATCTTTGAGCTGACAGTTGGAAGGCAATCAAATGCCCATTGGAGCAGTGCTTTAAAAGCATCCAGACATGGAATTCTACAGTGCTTTGGATAGTGTTTGGATTTGACATCACAATGCAGGCTCCATCTTAAAGGTCATACTACTTGGAAGTACCCTTGCAGTTTTCAGGCAGGTTGGCCGGGCTTCCATATAGAAAATCACTGAAAGCTTCACAAAATTCTGCATGGCTCCTACTGCTCAGCTGAAGCTGGACTGTGCCTTTTCACATGTAAGCAAGGCTAGAGCCAAAAGGAAGACAAGGAAGGCCAAACAGGTGCTACTTGGCCATTCAGTTGTACAGGTAAAATGCCATGCACAACACTCATTCTCGTGCCTCTCCATCCTCTGCATGCAGCCCTGGCGAGCAGGCCCTGCCTCCCCAATGTCGCCATCCACCACTTCAGGCCTGTTGCCTTTCAGCAATGCAAGCCACAAGCTGCGCAGCATTCCAAGCCTCTCCCGCCCGCAGCTCTCCCCGCTGGGCCTTGAAAGCCTCCGGTCACCAGCCTCTCCAACGCGTCTGCAGGCAACACAACCACAGGAACAGCAGCTAGTACAAGATGCTGATCCTCTTTTGCCTGAAACCCCAAGCCATCAGCAGCACCAACAATTGGCGCAAGAGCAGTGGGACAGTGCGCAGGCAGCGCGGATGGAGGCAATGCAAAAGCAGCAGCAGGAGCAGCAGCAGCTCCAAGAAATGGCGCGTGCACTTAGGGCAAGTGCAATGGAGCAGCAGCTGCGTGCTGTTCCCCCTCAGGTAGGTGGGAAGGCATGTGGTAGGTTTTGCCTTGAGGTGCATGTTGCCACCCGCGTTTCTCCTTCCTCCCTTTCACCAGCTGGAGACTTGGCACGGCGCCTTGTTTCCAGATGCTTTGGAGGAGATGCCTGAAAATCACTGTCATGCACAGAGGTGTGGCCTTATCGTTCCTGCTGTGCTTGTGTCTGCAGGTCCTGCACTTAGATCCAGACAGGCACCGACAACAGCAGCAACAACAGCACTCACCTCCAGCTAAAACACCTGGAGAATTCGAGTTTGCACCAGTCCTTAAAAAGTAGAGCAGGCTGGTGGATGATACGTGGTTTAATTGCCTTATAGAGCAACGTTGACCATGCCTTCTTTACCCATGGCAATTTTGAAATTGCTTGTCGATGACCAAGGGAGGTACTTTCTTTTTTTTTGCTTCTGTAGTTTTATAATGTGTTTTCCAATCACACGTCCACCATTTCTATCCACCACTAATATCCACTATCAGGTCATCCTCTAAAACTTTTTTGGTGAGAACCTTGTTAGCTTGCTAGTCAGGGAATCTTTCCTTACAAGGGGGACTATAAGATGCCTACAGCCTGGTATCCCGGCTGATTGGATTCTGGCTGGACCCTTCCTTGATCCATGCTGCCGGACCTGGTGCACATAGTCCTTTCTTTTTAACTTATGTCGCTGTTTGCATGGCCAAATCATGACCAATTATGATGCCACACAAACTGCCTGGAATCAGATGTGCACTCAAGTGTTTGAGCAGTCCACACAGACTGGAGGTGATGCCTTGTGCGCTAGCCAACCCCGTCATTGACGGAAACAAACTCACATCCTTGCTGGGCCGCAAAGTCAGGACCAGACACATGATTGCCTTAAATAAGTTCTCCCATACTCTCAACTCCCACAATCTGACACCTGATCTCATCAGCACCATTATACAGAGCCAAGACAGCTTGCCCAATAAACCCCCAGAATCACGCTGCATTAACAACACAATGTATGCAGAGTCGACTGAAGTGGAACACACACCAGCATGCTGGAACTGGTCAAAGTCCTGCCTAGAGCATGCTCCCCCAAACCCCCCCACAAGTGATCCTGGAGTTTTAAACTACTCCTCTTTTTCTTAGTCCTCTGTCTTGACGTCATCTTCACATCCCATCTTGGTTTTGTATCACAGCTCGTTCCATGAACGTCTTGCTTGTGAGGTGGGATCAGGTGATGTGATGTCCAGACTGTTCTGGCTGCGTCATTCTCTCGTGTGACAGCTGTCAAGACGAGAGTCTGCTGTTCTTTTCTTTCTTTTCTGCTGTGACAAAAGTGTACTGCAAGCTAGTTAAGGATCACAACATTGCCAGCAGAGGGGTTTACAAGGGGTTTACAATGGTGGCCTACAGCCCGAGACTCTGGCTGATGGCAGCTGGTGAAACAAGCTCAACCAGTATCAAAAATTGAGACTAAATTTGACACAAATCTAAGAAGTCTGTATGAGTCTTGATTTAGGAAAGCATTGATCTCAGAATCAGTGATAGTATGATGGCAAGCCAAGAATGGAATAAAGTCAGCGTTTGAAGGCGGAGCAAACACACGCAAAGTCTTAAACATCTCCTCAAAAAGGTCCTTGTATCTCGTGCGTAGCTCACGCACCTCAGTACATTTGCAAAAGAAAAGCACATGTTTTTCATCCTGGACTTCCCCACACTCACACTTATCACAGATACTTGAACCCCCAAGCCATTTACAAGACTCCACTCTCAAGTGATGAGCACGCAATCTAAATCTGCTAATGTTACTCAAAACATGCTTGTCCAAATCCTTGAACAGATACGAGGGGATACAAAAAGGAGCACCTCTGGGACCACTCTCAGAATTCCCACACCACTTATGATACGTCACTGCCTTCTTGTTAACTGCACGAGGACAAAAAACATCGGCCCCTCTCCACACTTTCTGCTGTCTGTATCGCAAATCACCAATGAACTCTTGCATGGGGATTTTCTCAGCTCTCAGCATGTTCTGTTTGAACGAATCACCATTCCGCATCCCACCAAAAGCATTAGAGACTTCAGCAGCCCAGCAAGAGGAATCAAAAGAAGCCAGACTTAAATCAGCCCTCAGCACACGACGCAAGACTTCACTATTGGAGTCAAGCATGCTATTAAAAAACTTGATGGAGGCACGGAACCAGAAGAACTGCAGAGGCTCCTGGCCACACTCTCTCAACACCGGCCAATTTGTAGTACTGTTCTTTACTCCAAGAATGCGCCTCAAGGAACACAGATGTCTTTTCTGCAATTGACTCTCAAACTCACTGCCTTCTCTCAAGTAATGAGTTCCCCACACCTGGCACGCATACATCCCAGCAGGAATGCCATACACCTTGGACAACCAGAGCATAGCATGAGGCCTGTTTTTCAGGTCATGACCCTTGGCAAACTCCGAAATCCTTCTCTGTGCAGCCATATAAGGCCGCACCGCATGCTCCTCAGCTACCTTAAAATCCATCTTTTTATCCAACAGCACTCCCAAATATTTGAACCTGTCCTTCTCTGGAAGGACCACTCCATCATACGTAAAAGGATTCTGCAGAGGAGAGACAGACGTACTGTTGAAGTGCACCACCTCAGACTTAGCTGTGTTTACAGTCAACCCTTTTCTCTGAGCATACACACGGAGTCTGTCCAGCATCTTCTGCATTTCACCAGGGTCATTCGTAGTTAATCCAAGGTCATCAGCGTACATCATGTGGGACACACCATTCACTCTATCACCAGTTACAGCACCCTCAATGCCCTCACTTATCTCTCTGCCCATATCATTGATGTACGGAGAGAAAAGAAGGGGGGACAAAGGACAACCTTGCTTAACACCGTTCGATGGCTGCACGCGCGCCCTTTTCTCACCATCCATTAGAATGTACTCATCATTATCATACATATCTCTGATCACACTGAGCAGAGGAGTCGGCATTGCATTGCGCTGCAAGTGAGACCAAAGCTGCTGTCTGGGCACGGTGTCATAAGCTTGAGAAAAGTCAATGAAAGCAACGTGCAATCTGGAAGAATTCCGTGGCTTCAATTTTTTCGCAGCATGCTTGAGGTGCCTCAGAATGAACAGAGGATGCAGAGTGCTCCTTCCTGGAAAGAAGCCAAACTGCGTGTCCGGAATCTTTCCCTTTTTCATACACCAATCTGTCACCAGATTTTTCAGCACATTAGCATAAATCCTATACATTACACCGCTAACCGCAATCATCCTATAATTCCCAGGTTTCAGCACTTCCCCTTTTTTGTGAATGGGGCTCAACTTGGCAACCTTCCAGCACGCAGGCACTTTACTTTCAGTCAGCAACACTTTAAAAAGACGAGCCAACAGAGGCACCAGCACATTTACTTGTTTGGTTTTATTCCCACACTGCACTGGCAAGCACGCATGCTTAAGAAAAGGAATCGGGATCGCATCAAAGCCTGAAGAGGCACCAACATTCAACTTCTGAAATTCACTACCCAACATACCTTCTAACACAGATACATCAGGGATCTCAAACTCATCTGGCTCAGGAGCCCACCCAGACTGCGCGCCCCGCCTGAGAAGGACCTCAGGTGGAAGGTTGCGCCGGCCCAGTGGCACAGCCATATCCCTCGCAGATGGGCGAGACTCTTTAAATGTCCTCTTTGCTCTGAAGTGTTTGTGTAAGTGATCATGCCAAGCTGGAGCAGGCACAGGGGTTGTGTGAGGCTTGGTGTGCTTTTTTAGTAAAGCGTGCACTGCCGGATCCTTCCGAAATAGCCTGTCCAAAAACAAATTCCGCAACTGTCTCGCGTGCCTTCGCTTCATCCTACGATTGCACCTCATACTCTCCCTCTTGAGAAATCTGCAAGCATCCCTGGCTTCACCACGCTTCACTGCCTCAATGAAAGCCCTACGCTTCTCCCAACATTCTTCATTGAACCACACAGGGTTTAGAGGACCCTTCCTATTACGCTCACGTTTAAAAACACACTTTGCTCGGGCTGACATGCCCACAGCTCTACTGCTCGCTGCCTGGATGATCAAAGAACGCACACAAAACGCCAATTTATCTACATCCCCAGACCTCTCTGCCTCATCAAACTGAGCCAGCAGTTCAGCATTGTCCCGAATGTGCTCAGCGTAAACTTGGGCCTTATCCTGCTGCCAACGCAACACTAACTTGTTGATACACTCTCCAGCTTTGCACACATGGTGTGGAGCATTCACACCTTCTCCACCCTCATCAGTCACTCTAAACACAGTGCTCAAGCCTGCGTGATCTGAGGCACGCGTGTCTTTCATCTCAAAACATTGTACGATTTTGAGCAGAGCCGGAGACAACAACACATGGTCTGGCCTACTTCTCTTATCACCAAAATGCCCAGTGAAAGAGGGCTGCCCATCATCTCCAACAACACGCCCAGTAGAAATGGCCATACTCGTCGCAGCTGCTAGATCAACCAACAGCTGGCCTGCCTTGTTCATACTCTTGCACGCACATCTCCTAGTCTCAAGGAGCTCAGGGCAGTCCAACACAAACCGATTGCCAGCAGAATGATTTTGAAAGTGGTTAGCGAAGGCTCTTGTGGGTCCAATCTTATAGATATGGATGTAGGCGGCACAAAAAAGAAAAGAAAAGAAAAGTCTACGCAGACCAAAGGCCGCATGCATCAAGATAAGGTCCCCTAACTGGAAAGCCAGAGGCCTCACCAGAAGGCCCTCTAAACCTACACTAGACACAGCTAGCCTAGGAGAGAGCCTGGAAAAGATGTGATGGGAATCTGGAGGGTTGCTCGCCATGCTCCTGGACGCCCGGACTCTCCTGGTCCCGTCCTCCACCGCCGCGCGCCCAGCAGGACCCCCCCAGAAGCCCCCGTGAAAACAAAGAGCGTGTCTAGTGTTAATGATAGTGGTTAATCTTTGAATGGCATGGTCCCTAAGCTTGGATGCTAGTGATTTAGCTTTTTGTTTGGTAAGGCCCAGAATTATAAGAGGTGTGATTGTATACTCATTGTAAATGGTGCCAGCCACCCCAATTAAGATGATGTGCAGAGTTACTTTGTTATTCCTGTTTGGATTCCTTGAGCTGCGGGTTTTAAGTCTAGTAATGGTGTGAGAACGTTGAGTTGCTGCACATTCAAAAGTGATGAAAGGATCCGTGCCAGGGCAGGATTTCAGTTAAGGGTTACAAGGGTTACAAGGAGTTTTCAGTTAAACAAGGTGGATGTCCCTGTCCTGAGGAGGGATCAAGGTTAGCTTGTCTGCCTGGAATAGTGTGCACAAAGAGAGCATCAGGGCGGCTTTGGTGCCGGGCAGGGGAGCCATTACCATAAGGGAAGACCCAGTCTGGAATAGCTCTCGAGACGTTTTCAGGGACTTGTATCTGATCCAGGAGTCTCTCATTGCTGCATCCATCCATGCCAATAAGGGATGAGCCATACCGGCCTTTACTGAGGGCTTTCACACAGAGACTGAGGGCTTCATGGTGTCTGTTGGTGTACATCCCGCTCAAAGTTGAGTTTGTACACCTGAGGAGTACGTGGTCGATGTGGTCCATATCATCGCAAAGAGGGCATCTTCCAGAACTGGAAGAAAAGTTGAAAGTGAAGGCCTGGACCCTGCCTCGGAACTGCACTTAGCTGACAGCTCCTTCCCTTATAACCCAGATAATCATATGCATAATAGCATCATACATATAGATACTACTCCAGAACCCACACCTGCACCACCCTCAGCATTGCCCTCACTGCTTAATTGCAATACACAGTCTTTTCCAAATGAAAAAGAAAGTACCACGCCTCAAGAATACTGTCATCACGTAGCACCCACTCAGCCCATCCCTCAAATGAGCCAAAGTTGTCACAGCGATACTCAACTCGACCCTCCAAAGGAAAAACTCTTGGGCAAACTAAAAATCTTGACTATGAATGTCAGAGGACTCAAACAAAACCATTGGCATGTAAGACATAGCCACCCAGAACCCAGATATCGTGGTACTTACAGAAACAAAACTAACCAATAGCAGCAAACCTCGTCCATGGATGGATTCTTGCCTTAAAAACTACAAATGGTGGTCAGCCTTTGACAGAACAGGAGGCACTACCATCTGTATCCGAGATACCCTTGCTCTCGCGACCCGTTGTTCTGTGGCCCATCTAAACTCCAAGGGAAGAATTGCATCTGTCACTCTTCATGGAATCAATGCAAATCTTTTACTACTTGGCACCTATTGGCCCTCTGGGAGCTCTGAGGAGAACATGGCTAGTAGACTTAAAATGCAAGAACAGATCCAGACTTTAATACAACATAAAAACTGCACTCCCCTCATGATTGGTGATATGAATGCTACTTACCAAACAGATGACCGTACAAGTACGGCTACCGGTACCAGCAATAGGACCTATCCAGCTGACAGAGCTTACCGCAAATTTTTCAATTCGAACAACCTCTCTCCATGCAGAGAGGAAACCACCAGACCATGGACCCATTGCCAAGCAACCCGCAAGATTGACAACAACTGCACTGAATACACGTTCAGCCGGATAGATGACATTGTCCTCCCTTCTGAACTTGCCCACTTATGCAATCCTTGCCACACCCCAGAGTTAGGATCCCTCAGCGACCACGTCCCCCTCGTGGTGAGCATACCTACCAACATTCTTAAAATCCGGATTCCCGTTCTCTCTACCTCTGCACCCCCCAAGGAGTGTCCACAAAAGGTCCTCAATCGCCCTGTAAATGACTCGGATCGGGCTCCTTTCATACAATCCCTGCAAGACCCCACACATGGAGTAATCCAGGAGCTAGAAGAAATCCTACATCTCTTAAATCCTGCTCATGCGGAAGCCACAACCTTCCTACAAAACTTGAATGGAGCATCAGCCAAAAAGACTGCAAGGCTGGACATACTTGGCAACAAACCTGCTGCCGAGGTAGTTGAAGACCTAGCCAAAGGTGTTGCCAACTTAATACACACATGCTCTCAAGTAGCACTCAAAACGTGTAGCACAAAAATTATCTCCTCTGACCACAACCATTACAATCCAAGGCCCATCAGCAATAAGCGGCGTGCCCTACGGAAGAAGCTTGGGATTACTAAATCCATACAGTCCCAACTGAAGCCCCCTGTTAGTACCCAGCCCGAGGTTGACAGTGCCAAAACCATCATGGAACAAAACAAGGAGAACCAAGCCCTATGTAATGCCATCACAGGGCTAGAATACATAGACTTTGACCTTCCCCTCCTCCAGCAAATTGACAGTATATCAAGTAGCACAAAAGGAGCCATGAAATACATGGATGAAACACGGAATAAGGAAAGCAACAACATTGCCCGTAACAGCTAAACAAAATGATCAACAAAATCCAAGACAAGCACACAGAGAAATCTTCAGAGATAAAGGTGCACAGCCTAGAGCAGGCTTACAAGCCCTTCGTGACCCTGGAACTAACACTATTGAGACTGAACCAGAAAGACAGGCCCAGATTATTGAAAAATACTACACAGAAGCCATGAGCGCTGTAAACATAAAAAATGGTAAATATCTACCAGAAGAAGCACCTCGCAACTACCCCTGGGAACAGGCTGGAAAGACACAACCTGTACCGGATCCCTTCACGCTCCAATCTCAAATAACAAAAGAGGAACAAGAAGGAAATAAGCAAAGAGACTGGCTACATTACAAGATCCTTGATAAAAGTACATTCAATGAATGCATCAAATCACTCAGCAATAACAAGTCACCAGGCCCTGATGGCATAGTGAACGAGATTCTGAGAATGCTCCCGCATGACATCCAAGAATGTGTCCACAAACTTTTCACCATCAAGTGGGCCACCCGCCTTACCCCAGTGTCATGGAAAACTAGTGACACTATCCTGATTGACAAAAATAAAGGGGAGGAGACAGCAATCTCATCCTACAGACCCATTGGGCTCGCAAACACGCTCTATGAGTATGCAGAAGCACACTCCCTACTGAGCTCCACTCAAGCTGGATTCCGTAGCCAAAAAGACACAATCCACCAGCTCCAGAATGTCATTATGGGGCTTGAGGATGCTAAAGCTTTTAGTAAAGACATTTATGCCCTCATTGTAGACTTTACATCCGCTTTTAATACCACTGATCACGACCGAATGCTTTGGATCATGTATGACTTACGGCGTGTTTCCAACAGCGTTGTTCGTGGTTCACGAACCACGAACCACGATTAAAGCGTTTCCAACAGCGTGGTTCAGGCGCGTGGTTCAGGAAAAAGAAAATTCAATCGTGGTTCAAGAAAATGCTTTCTTGAAAGGACCCGGGGGGGGTCCTTTCATGGTTCAGGGAAAATAAAATGCACAGAAGCTCAGTCAAACAAGTATGAATCAAAGTGAACGGAATTAAACCCTTATCCGATTTTAACAAATCGGGACTGTGTAGCAAGCATGATTGGCTGCAAGCATTGCCGCAGCGTGCAGCTCTGGTTTGTGCTTCTGTGCACAACACCAAGTGCTAACATGCAAGCCCAGAGGTGAGTGCACGCTTGCAGACTGAGCATGCACTTCATCAAGCGCGTTCCTCAGGAGAAAGGACAGCTGAATGAGCTCTTCCACGTTGTGCAGTAGCAGTAGACTGTCAACTAGCCAAAAACGCTCTTCAGAAATGCTTTTCATAGCTCTCAAGTTGGGCTTCATGCCTCCTGGGGATGGGCACTCCTGACAGCCAAGGTCAGGACCACACAAAGGAAGAGCACAGGTGCAAGGGCTAGCGTACAGTTTCTTTTGATGTTTAAGCTAAAATAATAATAGAGTGGTCTACCATGCACTTTGAATCTGAGCGTGGTTCATGAACCACGCTGTTGGAAACGTGGTTCGTGGTTCGGAAAAGATCGTGGTTCGGATTTGGAAATTATTTTCCTGAACCACGATTGGTTGGAAACACGCCGTTAGGCTTCCCTACACAGCCAGTGCGGTCCAACCGACACCAACAACCGACACACGATCACCAAACCATTCTCACAAAAGCAAAAAACATGTTGTGACAATCAACGACCCTAATACAAAACACGATGGCAATCGCGCAAATCAATGTCATTTTTCTACTAGCCTCATGACACATCCATGATGATGTTCGATGATCGAGTATGTGTGGTTATGTCTGTTGAAACACTGCTGCTGTCGCTGATGTTGGCACGGCACACAAAGTGTCTGGTCCTGGCAACAATGTATTGATGTCACTCCGGGCACTTAAGGCACAGACACGTCGGGCACAGGCACTCCAGACACGTAAGGCACAGGCACTCCAGGCGGCACAGACACAGGCACGGGCACGGGCGCAGGCACTCCAGGTGCCACAGGCACAGGCACAGGCACTCCAGGTGCCACAGGTACGGGCGCAGGCACTCCAGGTGCCACAGGCACAGGCACAGGCACTCCAGGTGCCACAGGCACGGGCGCAGGCACTCCAGGTGCCACAGGCACAGGCACAGGCACTCCAGGTGCCACAGGCACGGGCACAGGCACTCCAGGCACAGGCACAGGCACTCCAGGCACAGGCACAGGCACAGGCACTCCAGATGGCACAGGCACAGGCACTCCAGATGGCACAGGCACGGGCGCAGGCACTCCAGGTGCCACAGGCACAGGCACAGGCACTCCAGGTGCCACAGGCACAGGCACAGGCACTCCAGGCATAGGCACAGGCACTCCAGGCACTCCAGGTGCCACAGGCACAGGCACAGGCACTCCAGATGGCACAGGCACAGGCACTCCAGGTGCCACAGGCACGGGCACAGGCACAGGCACGGGCATAGGCACTCCAGGCACAGGCACAGGCACAGGTACTCATGGTGGCACAGGGGCAGGCACAGGCACAGGTACAGGCACGGGCATGGTCATAGGCACAGGCACAGGCACAGGGGCAGGCACAGGCACAGGGGCAGGCACGCGCACAGGCACAGAAGCAGGCACGCGCACAGGCACAGGGGCAGGCACGGGTACAGGCACACGCACAGGCACACGCACTGGCACAGGCACACGCACAGGCAAGGGCACGCGCACTGGCACAGGGGCAGGCACAGGCACATGGGCAGGCACGCGCACAGGCACTGGCACAGGCACAGGCACAGGCAAGGGCACTGGCACACGCACAGGGGCAGGCACAGGCACGTGGGCAGGCACGCGCACAGGCACAGGCACGCGCACAGGCACAGGCACGCGCACAGGCACAGGCAAGGGCACTGGCACACGCACAGAAGCTGGCACAGGCACATGGACAGGCACGGGGGCCAGCACAGGCACGCGCACAGGCAAGGGCACTGGCACACGCACAGGGGCAGGCACAGGCACGGGGGCCAGCACAGGCACGCGCACAGGCGCAGACTCCTGAGGTGGCACGCGCACATGCACAGGCACCGGCACGCGCACAGGCACGTGAGGCACAGGCACTCATGGTGGTACAGGCACAGGCACACCAGGTGGCACAGGCACGGGCACAGGCACAGGCACGCGCACACCAGGTGGCACAGGCACGGGCAGAGGCACAGGCACAGGCACACCAGGTGGTACAGGCACAGGCACAGACACAGGCGCAGACTCCCGAAGTGGCACGCGCACATGCACAGGCACCGGCACGCGCACAGGCACGTAAGGCACAGGCACTCATGGTGGTACAGGCACGGGCACAGGCACAGGCACGCGCACATGCACAGGCACAGGCACGCGCACAGGCACGTAAGGCACAGGCACTCATGGTGGTACAGGCACAGGCACACCAGGTGGCACAGGCACCGGCACAGGCACATGCACGCGCACAGGCACGTAAGGCACAGGCACTCATGGTGGTACAGGCACAGGCACACCAGGTGGCACAGGCACGGGCACAGGCACAGGCACAGGCACAGGCACACCAGGTGGCACAGGCACGGGCACAGGCACAGGTACAGGCACACCAGGTGGTACAGGCACAGGCACAGGTACAGGCACTCCAGGTGGTACAGGCACAGGCACAGGTACAGGCACTCCAGACACGTAAGGCACAGGTACAGGCAAGGGCACAGGCACGCGCACAGGCAAGGGCACGCGCACAGGCAAGGGCACGCGCACTGGCATAGGCACGCGCACAGGCAAGGGCACGCACACTGGCACAGGCACGCGCACTGGCACAGGCACGCGCACAGGCACAGGCACGCGCACAGGCACAGGCACGCGCACAGGCAAGAGCACGCGCACTGGCACAGGCACGCGCACAGGCAAGGGCACGCGCACTGGCACAGGCACGCGCACAGGCAAGGGCACGCGCACAGGCACAGGCACGCGCACAGGCAAGGGCACGCGCACTGGCACAGGCACGCGCACAGGCACGCGCACAGGCACGCGCACGGGCACAGGCACAGGCACGCGCACAGGCACAGGCACAGGCACGCGCACGCGCACAGGCACGCGCACAGGCACGCGTACAGGCACGCGCACAGGCACGCGCACAGGCACGGGTACAGGCACGCGCACAGGCACAGGCACAGGCACGTGTACAGGCACGCGCACAGGCACGCGCACAGGCACGCGCACAGGCACAGGTACAGGCACGCGCACGCGCACAGGCACAGGCACGGGCACGCGCACAGGCACGGGCACAGGCACGCGCACAGGCACGCGCACAGGCACGGGCACAGGCACGCGCACAGGCACGGGTACAGGCACGCGCACAGGTACAGGCACAGGCACGCGCACAGGCACGGGCACAGGCACGCGCACAGGCACAGGCACAGGCACGCGCACAGGCACAGGCACAGGCACAGGCACGCGCACAGGCACAGGCACGCGCACAGGCACAGGCACAGGCACAGGCACAGGCACAGGCACAGGCACTCCTCGCACACACACACACAGTCACATGCACAGGCACAGGCACACCAGGTGGCACGACAGGCACAGGCACTCCTGTTGGCACTACAGGCACAAGCACCCGAGGCACGGGCACGCGAGGCACTGACACAGACACAAGCACAGGCACGGGCACTCCAGGCACAGGCACAGGCACGTAAGGCACAGGCACTCCAGGCACTCCAGGAGGTACGGGCACAGGCACGCCAGGTGGCACTACGTTTTCCAAGTGCACTGACAGGCAGGAGCTACGTGCAACACTGTTTCGTGATACAAAAAAAGGACACTGTGGCAGGCTGGTAACACCATACCAATCCAGGCAAAACCTTAAAGTTGAAGCAGCGACCAAGACTGGGAGGACGGGGAGGAAGCACCAGACAAATACCTGTTGAGAGGGGGACAATCCAAGGTGATACACTATCTCCCTTTCTCTTTTTGCTCTACATGGAACCACTCCTTCGATGGCTCCACGTAGGGAGCCGTGGGTACCAGCACAGCTGCATCCCAAACCAAAATGCTACTGACACCCACCTTGCTAATATCTTGAGTAGCGCGGCCTTTGCTGATGACCTCCTGTGCCCTACTAATACAATTAAAGACCTCAAAGTCCAAGCCCACAAGCTTACTCTGTATTCAGACTGGGCAGCACTAATCATATCTGGCAGCAAAACAAAGGCCACCGGTATCCTCCACAGTCACCCCCCAAAAGATAATAATGGGGTAACACCCTCCCAAGCCCTCAGGCATCACCTCCAAGGCAAAATAGACATCCAAGGACAGAAAGCTCAATTCCTACCATCCAATGAGCCCTTCCTTTACCTTGGAGTCCAACTTACCATGGATTTAAACTGGAAGCACCAGATCCAGCGTATGACTTGTAACCTGAAAAAAAAAAGCTTGAAAACCTCGACTTCTCCCAGACCTCCCCCTGTCAAGCCAAAGATATGATTCGCATAGCTATCAGTCCTAGTCTTGCCTATGCCTTTGCAGTTACTCCATGCACCCCAGCAGACCTTATCATTTGGGACAAAATGATTGACAGAACCATTAAACATAAATACAACCTCTCAATAAGCACAGCAGCAGCAATGATACGAGAGGATGTGAACAACTTTGGACTAGGGCGCCCCTCAATCTGCATTGAATACCATAGGCGTATGGCCTCCGCACTCACATCCAGCCTAGAGGACCCCTCAGCCGGACATCGCGCAGTTAGCCTCAACCTCCTCCACAATCAAATAGCACACCTCAAGGACCTGTCCTTGGAATTTCTTAACAATGGCGTAAAGACCAACCTTCGCATAAAAAGACAACTGAACCACTGTATGTGAGCACGCCAATTAATCAGCATCCACCTCAATGAACTCCACCTAAGAAAGGAAGGGGAAAGCATGTTCCATGAGGACCTGAGAATCATAACCAAAGCCCTGTCACTGCATAAACCACCCCCCGCAACCTCTCAAACCTCATCACATGTATTATACAACCACTCATGGGCCTTGGTAATGGAATGGAATGCATGGCCTCATATCCCCCTGCAAAACCATGGTTATCACAGTGGCTCAACTCCAGACAAAATACTCTGGGGTTAACACCAAATGTAAAATGGCACTTAATAGACTGGCTGCCCTCATCAACCTTCCAGCCACCAAAGAGCTTAACACTGCTATTGTCCAAAAAATCCTCACCTGCAAGAACACTGAAGCCAGAGTCCATGCGGCCCACCGCCGCATCAACAATACCCACATAAGTGACCTCATTGATACCCAACTCAATGAAGAGTTTAACCCCTCCGTTAGCATCCATGCTCACCCTCAAAGGAACGAAAATCGATCAACACAGGTGGTACCTACACCACAACCTCCCTCCACAACGCACTACAGGCATGAGATTACTGGGCGTCGCCTCCTAAGGACACCCAATTCTCGTCGAACTCCTACAATATGTCCTTTTAGTACAAACAGAGCACACCCAACCCATCCTGTGTCACAAAACACTAACCAATCCATTGATATGCCAGCTACACAGCAAATCTGCCCCCTTACACAGGAGGTGATACCCACTATTGTGACTACCCCCATAGATGAGCCACCCAGTAAAAGAACGCGCTCCCAGGGCAGATCCACCCATCACTCCCCCGCTCACACAGCTCACACCACCATTCCATCCAATGTCCTGCCTCTTACACAAAATGTCAATTTAGAGACCACTAATGCTGGAACCTCACCTCCTGATAGCGCTCCCACCATTCAAGCTAGTCAGCCTGATCCACACAATGAAGACGGGCCTCCCAGCAAACGCACGCGCTCAGCTAAGAATCAAGAATTCAGACATTCACAGCAGCACCTGTGCCAGAACACTCAGGGATCTAGTGTTAATCAACAAAATGACGTGCCTTCCATTCCCCATACTCATTCCAACATCCCGAGCAGCTCAAATATACAGAACAGTATCCAGAGTCATAACAGAAAGAGGAAAGCTTTGCTTCATGTAGAGGCAGAACTTCAGACCCTTACCATCTACCCTCTAGCTCCAAATTGGCAAGGAAATGATGTCTGGAGGTACAAAGAAAATTTGGTGAAAAAGCTGGCTCAAGAAGCCACAGCCAACCACGCCATTAATGCTGTCTACTATAATGACATTGACGTCACACATATAGACGCATGGAGAATCTATTTAGCCAAGAGAAAGGACATGAGCAATGACCCCTCATCCCGACAGAAGCAGTACCACACACACTACGGGCCCATGATAATAGAGAAGTGGGCTTTGCCCATCTTCAAGAAAGCTGGCTTTCAACCAGCAAGCATCTGCACAGCTGCTCGCACAGACATTGTGTGCGCATGTTGCCAGATATGCAACTACCACGGAGGCCTGGAGCCTATCAACTCGGAGCCCCCCTTCCTTGACATGTATGTCTGTGATGTGTGTGAACGTACCTACCACTGGAAATGCATGAGAGAACTCGGATGCTATAATGATGACCAAAGGCAAGAGGTCAATGTAGCTGAAGCCTGGGCCTGTCCCGCCTGTGCTAACCTCAGCAACGAAGACAAAATTAACAGAGCATATTAGTCTAAAGAAGAACTACTTGAGGTTTTTTGGCTACCATCATGGGAGCCAGAAGGATTAAAAATTAGCTGGCCCATCTTCAACCAGCGCATACAAGAATTTGAATCGCAGCTAAGCAAACCCAACCTTCTCTTACCCACAGCAGACTCTGCCCTCTCCAACCTAGAGAGGCAAGGGTTCAACAAATCTGACACAAAAAGCACCTGGAGCCAGAAATTAGACATAGAACTTCGCAACAAAATCATCTTTGACATACACCCTACCAATCCGCAAACGGACATCAAGCCCACAGGCACATGTGAGTTCTGGGTCCAAGAAATAGATCTTGTCAGACACAATCCTGAACCTTCTTCAAATCATCCCCCAACAGAAACGCCTGAAAGCCCCACACCAATTATCCCACCTGCCCTCACCCTCCCTGATACCTACAAATCAAGCAGTGCTTCGATTAGGGGCGACGCGTCGCATTTTAGTCGTGTTGTGTAGCAAATGGTGGCGACGAGGGGTGCCCGGGAGGGCACCCTAGGAGCGCCCCTCGTCGCCACGGGGCGACGCAGAAAATTCTGGGGACCACCCCTCGTCGCCACATTTACTTTTTTGTATTGTACAAGAAGCTCTATGAATAAAAGGAAAAGAAGAAAGAAAGGGCAAGTTTCCTCAAATCAAAGGCTCCTGCACTGGGGACAGGCATCTACCCCCTCCAATGTCCTTGCAAGAGCAGCAGCAGCAGCAGTAGCACCAGCAGCAGGCAACATTGCTCCACATGCAGCACCAGCAGCACAAGTCGCAGCAGAAGCAGGCAATGCACCCCATGCAGCAGCACCAACAGCAGGAGCACCTGCAGCAGGAGCTGCAGCAGCAGCAGCAGCAGCAGCAGCACCACCACCACCACCACCACCACCTTCATCATCACCACCTGCACCAGCAGCAGTGGGGGGTGCGCCAGCAGCTGCAAGCGTGCAAGCACCCTCTGCACCTGCAAGCACAGCAGCTGCGCCTCCACCGCTACAGGAATGCAATGCCCATGCAGTAGATGAGGACATGGACATGGCAGCAGCAGGAGGCAACAGCGAGCAGGAGCAGTCCAGTGAGTCTGAGGAGGCAACAGGGAAGGGGCGCAAACGCCTGCGTGTGCGCTCTCTTGGGGACATGAACAAGATCCCCCTCCTGCACAGGGGACTTTGGAGCAGCAGGAGCAGGGATGGCAAAGTGCATGCCATGCTCATGGGCTAGCAAAGAGGACTGCCTTGTGTCCCTGCACAAGAAGGACAGTGTGCTGTCCCATTTGGGCATGAAAAAGCGTGCACTAACCAAAGCTCAGCAGGCAAAATTGAAGGAGGGCTTCGACAAAGCCTGTGCAGCCCTTGCAAGGCGCTATGGGGCAGAGCAGACCCCTATCTTTGGGAGGGAGATGCTCACATCGCCTCTGAATGGCATCGCCTTGCAGGAGCAAGCCGATGAGGCGTTTCGCCTTCTCAGCACAGCAGCTGCCATGAGCCCCCCTAAGTCCACATCAGAATTCTGGGCAAGCATTTCCTGCAATGTGGACCTCAACGCCAAGATCAGCAAGTTTGTCAAGCTAGCTCACATAGCATTGGTGCAAGTGCCCGGCTCTGTCATGGAGGAGCGGCTTTTCTCCAAGCTTGCCTTCATCCGAAATGAGCGGCGCAACAGCATGAAGGAGCGCTTGAATGTGTGCTTGGTGCTTGCCACCCAGAGCTTTTGGGGGATGCATGAATTCCCCATTCATGCAGCTGTGCATAAGTGGTTTGATGCAAAGGAGCGCCGCTTGGCTGAGCATGGAAAGCAGGGGTGGAGAAGGCAGCAAACAAATATCATGGAAGTCAGCAGCGACAGTGACAGTAGCGAGTAGACTTGGAAATGATTGCTTAGCACAAGCAACACGCGCAAAGGATGTCAAATTTCTTCTTTCTCTGAATGTTTGAAGAGCTTTTGAGAGGGCTCTAATTTTATTGTAAATTGCATTGAATCCATATCAGTGGGCTTGTTGCCAAAATTTTGGCGAAGCCAAAATTTTGGCAAATGTTTTTTGTGCTGTGCTACACGTTAATTTGATATGAGCACCCTTGGTCGCCAAAATGCTACTAACCCAAAATCCTTAATCGAAGCACTGAAATCAAGAGTGGCCTGCATCTACAATACAGATGGCAAATGCGTTGGGATGATAACCCCTCAACGTTTTGACGTCCTTTTCGAGGCTTTCCAAAGGTCCAAAGCAGAAGGTCTGCATAATAACATCTGCCCCCCACCAGCAAGCTTTGCATCTGAGATCCTGGGGCTCCTAGCCCGCAAGACCAAACTGGAGGACAAATACCAAAGCAAAAAGATTAAAGATTCCTTCTTACGGACCCTCCCACCTCACATTCACTCTGCCTTCCAAAAATGGGCACAAGTCACCCAAGAGAAAATGGCCTCTCCCCTGGACTATAACGCTCACTACCATCACTACTGGAGCTCTGATCCCCGCGACGTTTTGTTTGGCGCCCACTACAATTCTCTCTCGTCCAGGTTTTCCGGGATGTCTATCTGCCATCCCATTTATGATAAAAATTCCATGAAACTAACACTTAGACATGCTATCTACTCTGCCATCCTTAATACAGAGGCTACAGTCACCTTCATGCTTCTGCCAGCAAGTGGCAGGCATATGATAACCAACCCCTACTCACAACTCCTCAATGCCTACCCACACCTTTGCTACAAGCTCGGGACCATTCCTAAAAGCAAACTTACCTATGACAAACCCCAATCTTGGGTCGGCCAGGAAACTGCCCTACCCAAGCATACCTGGGATTTACAAATTATTGCAGTTTGGAACACAGCTGCAAGAATTCACTTGAATAATCAGAACCATACCTGGCTTCAGGATCTAGCCAAAGCCATCCCTGAGGCCAAATGGATAATCAAGAACGTTAGCAACCACCCCATTCAGAATGCAAGACACAAAGTGATGCTCGGGATAAGGAAATGTGAAAAACTCCCCCTAGACATGAAACAGATTTCCAAGGGCCCCAAAAGACCCGCTTCAGACATTACTGTTAATGCTCCTTGTCAGTCCCATCCCAACCTCCAGCTTAAAGTCGCAAACTGGAGGTCTTGGGCCTACACAGACGGCAATTGCCAGGTCCAGAATGGCAAGACAGTTATAGGGGCAGGTGTGTACCATCCTATGAGTGACTCACAAAAACTAGTTGAGCCTAATGGCGCTGGTATTACCAATACCATAGGAAGAGCTGAGCTCGCTGCCATAGCTGCTGCGCTCACTCACGATTACACACACATTGCCACAGACAGCCTTAGCTCACTTCATCAACTCAGAAAGCAAATCCTGTATCCAGAAAAGCATAGACATCACGTGCAAGGAGATGCTTTGAAGAAGATTTCAAACCTTGCCCGAGCCTCTCAAGATCACATTTTTTTCTACAAGGTCAAATCTCATGCTGGAATAGCTGGGAATGAATGCGCAGATCAGGTTGCTAAATACCAGGCCTCCCTCAAAGATGGCAACCTAACTGATACTGGTCTCCCTAGCGCCGGCCCAGGAGAAAACCCCTTCCACAATACAATCTGGCTGGCTCGGGAAGAGACAGATCCTAGGCCTCCTCAATCCCACCCTTCTTCTCCTCGTCTGAGCTACCTCCCAGGCCTTAAAAATGCTTTAAAATCCCATATGCATGCTAAACTTTACGTTGAACACAAGCTGGGCTATGCTGACAGGAAGACAGGCTACTATACTACCAGAGCTTGCTACCTCACGTAAGCAAGAAAATTAGCAATTCCTTTTGGAAGATGCCAGGTCTCTCAACTCGAATGAAACGAACTGTCTTCCAATACCGCACAGGCACCCTCTACAATCAGAAACATGCGGTCCGATACAAAAGATCCACTAGCCTGACATGCCCCCTACCAGATTGCCATCACATGGATAGCGCTCTCCACATCCTATCTGGCTGCCAATGTCCTGTCATTCGTAACATGGTAACTGAGCGTCACAATATTGCTTGCAGGATGATTTTGAAACTGGTCAGTGAAGGCTCATATGGGGCCAATCTTGTGCGGTTGGATGCGGGCAACACAAGCCGCTTAGCCTGACATGACCTGAAAGTCCCTGAGCAAGTCTCTAATCGTGCTGTACCTTCCAACCTTTTCAGACCCACGGTTTCTATGCAATCCAGACGCAACTCCAGCCGCCCTGATGCAATCTTGGTCACTCCTCACCCAACTAACCCAAACAGACCACCCACTTCACCCTCACACCGAGTACTGCGCAGTATGGGGAGTACCACAACTCCAGCCCGTCATATTCACTTGATAGAAATCAAATACTGTGAAGATACGAGGCCTGGTGCCCAGCTAGAAGCCTCACAGCAACAACACAGTGAACTTTGCAAACAACTCCAAGGTGCAGAGATCACTATCCACCCAATCCTCCTGGGTGTGGGTGGGACTATATACACTGCCCATACCCTTGATCAATTCAAAAAATTAGGGATTGACTCACAGAGATCTGAAACATTTGCAAGGAAACTCCATGCCCATTCTGTACAATTTGCGCACAAACTTACCTCTACCGGACGTGCCATTGAAAATAAAAACACTCATCATAATCCTGGTGCCCTGGAGCAGCGTGCTGCCAGAAACCCACCTGATCCACATTAACTCCCCTCTCATCTTCTGGTGAGAGAGACTCACGGCTCTTTGAGCCAATGTGTCTCTCTTTCTTTAATTGATGTAGGGAGAGTTTTCTCTGCCTACGTAGTTTTTTCTTTTTTTCTTTTGAAGGCATGCTTCTGTGTGTACAGTGTATCATTCGGTACTTCATTATATTTATTTGGTGTTTCAGAGTAATCTCTGGATTTTACCAGAAGGAGTTGCTGATCTCCTTGCTAGCAAGTTGAGAGATTGGTTGTGTGCTTCAGTGTTTGCAGTGGTGGTGGATGGTATGGTATCGTTAAGTTTCTGCCATCTCTGGTAGTGGTAGCCGGAGATGTCAGCAGAGCCAAGCTTGTGTTTCTTGTGCATATGTGCTTGAAGTTAGTCGTTCAGGTTGGTGAGGTAGTGGATTGAGAAAGTGTGGGAGCGGTGCATGCCATCATTCTGTGTGTGAGAGGCCTTCAAAGAGAGCCAATAAGAATTGTGGAAGGGGTCCCTGGCATCTGGAAGTGCAACGTCTACGGTGTTGGAGAGGGATGTGGTGCATGCGCAGGCGTCAGCCCCCTCATTGCCAATGATGCCAGAGTGGGCTTTGACTTTGTAGAAATGAACGGGGTGTGGAGAGCGCTCTAGCAAATTTAAGATGTCCTGAATGAGTTCTGCATGGAGGTGGTTCCTCATGCGCATCGGATTAAGGGTTTGTTTAGAAATTTGGGTGAGGCAGGATGCACTATCAGAGGCAATGTCAGTTTGCCCTTGTTGGAGTGCCACAAGAATGCCTGCTAGGTGGACTAGTATCCCTTCCCGGTTTGTAAACACCTGAACCAGAAAGTGATGGGGAGTCATCATCTTTGTGCTTAACAGGACCTATAGATCCCGGAACACGCAACTAATAGAACCCTCCCTAAATATATCTTTCCTCGGCACTTCCCTGACAAGGTTAGGCTCACCTCAAGTCGGCCTGATGCTATATAAGTTGTTCCTTTGAAAATAGTGCCTAGATCAAATTCCCGGTATCAGTTGAGAAGTGCAGGGGGGCGCGGGGGGAAATGGGAGGACGTCGGAAAAGTTGTAACTGTTGAGAACGGCACGAACTCAACAATGAGCGGGATGCACACCGACAGACACCACGAAGCCCTTAGCCTCTGTGTGAAAGCCCTCAGTAAAGGCCGGTATGGCTCATCCCTTATTGGCATGGATGGCTGCAGTAATGAGAGACTCCTGGATCAGGGCATACACGTCCCTGAAAATATCTCAAGAGCTATTCCAGACTGGATTTTTCCTTATGGTACTGGCTCCCCTGCCCGGCACCAAGGCCGCCCTGATGCTCTCTTTGTGCGCCCTATTCCAGGCAGACAAGCTCACCTTGATCCTTCCAAGATCCCTCCTCAGGACAGGGACATCCACCTTGTCGGACTGAAATTCTGACCTGACACAAATCCTTTCATCACTTTTGAACGTGCAGCAACTCAACATTCCCACACCACAACTAGACTTGAAGCACACAGCTCAAGGAATCCAAAGATGAATAATAAAGTGACTCTGCACATCATCTTAATTGGGGTGGCTGTCACCATTTACAATGAGTGTACAGTTACACCTCTTATGAATCTGGGCCTGACCAAACAAAAAGCTAAATCACTAGCATCCAAGCTTAGAGACCATGCCATTCAAACTTGGAAGATTAAATTAACCACTATCATTAACACTAAACACGCTCTTTGTTTTCCCGGGGCCTTCTGGGGTGGTTCTGCTGGGCGTGCGGCGGTGGAGGACGGGACCAGGAGAGTCCGGGCGTCCAGGAGCATGGCGAGCAACCCTCCAGATTCCCATCACATCTTTTTCAGGCTCTCTCCTAGGCTAGCTGTGTCTAGTGTAGGTTTAGAGGGCCTTCTGGTGAGGCCTCTGGCTTTCCAGTTAGGGGACCTTCCCTTAATGCACACGGCTTTTGGCCTGCGTAGACTTTTCTTTTTTCTTTTCCTGTAAAGCAAGACGGTCTGCTCTGCCAATGTCCATGGAGGCAATGCCTGCCCCAAGAGGGTCTTTGCTGATAGCTTATAGGGGGATTCTGCTAGTAATATTGTGTCGCTCAGTTACATATTGGACATAGTGGGATTTTTACATCCTGATCACATGCAAAGGGCATTGTCAAGCTCCCCACAGAGGGGGCTTTGCAGGCTGGTGGACATTTTGAAGCGCACTGCGTGTTTTTGATTCAAGAGGGCACCTGTACGGTATTTAAACATGTTTCGTCTCATTTTGTAAGAAAGTTTTGGCATGGTCCAGAAGGCATTATTGATATGTTTATGAATGTTGGGAAGCAAACTTTGGTAGAAAGAGTAGTATCCTGTGTTGGTTTGGCCTTTCCAAGTCTGTGTTTTGAGTGCATGTGTGTCTGCAGAGCATCATGGAGATTGGAAAAGCGTTTAAGCTTTACGGCAGGTAAGACAAGGCTTCCGGAAGTATTTGCATGGGTGCGGGGAATTTCCTTAAAGGCAAGCCAGGTGGTGTCATGAAAAGGATTGCCTTCAAGGTTTGCACAAGGGAAGGTTGTGCCTTCAGGGGCGTCATTATCCTGAATGGCTTGATGCTTGGCAATGGCATCTGCGCATTCGTTGCCGGCAATTCCAGCATGAGATTCAACCTTGTATAAATATATAGGGGTAGGTGAGTTGCGCACGAGCTGTATGATTATCTTAAGGATGTGGCCTTGGACATGCTGGCGATGGAGCTCCAGATGTAGTATTTGTTTTCTGATTTGGTTCAGTGAAGAGAGGCTATCGGTGGCAATGCAAGAGTGGCCCTGGAGAATGGAAGCTGCTATTGCAGCCAATTCAGCCCTTACAATGGTATTAGTGATTCCTGCTCCATTTGGTTGGACATAGTTGGGGCTGTCACTGGCAGGGTGGTAGAACCCTGCAACTATCACCTGTTTTCCGTGGTGTATATGGTAGCTGCCATACGTGTATGCCCACTCTCTCCAGTTCTGGCCTTTACGTATCAGGTTACAACAGAGTGACTCAACACACCATCCTGATTGGTGTGGCTGGCACTATTTACAATGAATACACGATCAAACCTCTTGTCAATTTGGGCCTATCCAAACAAAAAGCAAAGTCCCTAGCTTTCAAGCTGAGATGTCATGCCATGCAGAGACTAACCCCTATCATTAACACCAGACATGCTCTTTGCTTACAGGGGGCTTCGGGGTGGGGGGTCGCTGAGCGCGCGGTGGATATAAGGAGAAGGAGAGTCCGGGCGTCTCGGGGCATGGCCAACAACCCGACCGATCCTCATTAGTTCAGTCTCTTTCCCTCTCCTAGGCTAGCTGTAGCTAGTGTAGTTTTGAGGGACCTCTGGTGAAGCCCTTGCTAGCTTGCTAGTTAAGGAACCTCTCCCTAATGCACGCGGCCTGTGGCCTGCGTAGACTTTTTTTTCTTTTTTTCTTCTTTTTTCTTTCTTTCAGGTTAGGGCTAGATGAGGTGAGTGGTGAAAGGGTTTGTTGGCCGATGATAACCGCAGTTATCGCCATGCAACATCCAGTCTGTGGCGTGGCTATGCCTGCAGCCGCAGCTTCCACCGACTCGGGTGTGGCATCTTCATAGCATTGGATTCCTGCTGATTGCATCAGTTACATTTGTTTAGCAGGGATATGCTTGATGACAAATAGGAACCTGAAAATCCATCCATTCTGCCTGCAGTCTTGACTGTTCTCTTTGCCTACACAATAATTTGACGTAGAAAAGACATTTTTTCTTTTTGAAGACCAAGCTCTAAAAGGGGCTCTAAAGAATAACTATGCAGGCAGTGAATGCACTCCCCGCATGAATGAAGGAAAAGAGGACATCTAGGGCTGAGGCACCGTGTATTTCCTTTACCAAGAGAAACAAAAAAGGATCCAATGGGGATCAGGAGGGTTATTAGCGGCAGCCCATGCCTGGTCTCGACGGTGAGAGTTGAGAGGAGTCCTCACAAGAGCACTTCTGGTGCTTTGGAGCTTTTCAGCGTACGGAATAGAGAGGAAAAAGTAAAAAATTCCTCACATCAGTAAGGAAAAGGAGCCACATACTGAACAGAATGAGCGTGATCATCTTTTTGCTGCATGGTTTGCACGCAGAGTAGTGTTAGATGACTTAGGCCCTTTCTATTTTCTCAAGCTCGTTCTGAGGATGTGTTTCGGTTTTTCCAAAACCAAGATACTGAGAGTTACCGTTTTATCAACGCGTTTATAGATTTTTTTTTCCACAACACCGAGCAGCCAAACTATCTGGCTGAGTGTTAGGTTCCCTGATGTAATGTAATGTGATGTGATGAATGAGCATGAAGCTTCAGAACACACTAGTGGCTACATCACAGAATAAAGAACCTGGTTCTGTCGTGAAGAAATCTTCTGTTTATTTCACCAATCTGCTTGCAGGTCTGTGTCCTTGTACCTTTGCGTTCCTAAATTTTAAACAAGACACTTTGTATCTAGTTAGATCAAATTACAAGCTATCGGTGAGCCCTAGGGCCATGCTCTGATAGGACTTGTTGCTGGATCCACCAATTGCCTGGTTGCAGAAGCAGCAAGGTCATTGAAGGATACTTAGTTGCAAGGAGGGTGGAGGGCCCTCCACTTTTTTGGCTGCAGAACAGAAGCAAAGCTTGCCTGGTTGCAACATTTGTGACCTGCAACCAAAAATTGTCCCTCACATCAATGCAAGCCGCAAGGGAGGAGAATGGCGCTTTGACTTCACTTCCATCCCGGTCTGAGCCAACCAGTCTGAGTGGTTCATGAACATTATGGTGTAATTAATATGTTTCAAGAAAGTGCTCATCTGGATACACACAGGAACTGATCAGGCTCGACATGATCGAAACTAGCGGGTATTCGACCTCTTTTTTTTTCTAGTTGTAGACTGCGGTAGCCAACATGGCGACCGCCATCAACAAGAAGAGGAAGGTGTGTGTAGTACGGCAGGACTGTGCATGCACCTCATGGTGGTGGCTCGCACACATCCCCAAGTGTCTGTCTCGCCCAGCCAGGCAGCGACGTCTTGACGGTTTGCCAACATCCTCTAGCATGCTGTGGCGCCTGCCCGCAGTTCGTGGCTGCACGCGCTCACACGCACGCAGGCGCATGCAGTCCCCTCCCCAGGCTTCTCCAATTGCACACACTGAGTGTGTGTATGTGTGTCATCATCACTGCCCTGCAGTTCGTGGCTGATGGCGTGTTCTACGCCGAGCTGAATGAGTTGCTCGTGCGTGAGCTGGCAGAGGTGCGGCATTCTTCTTGTTGGTGACAAGCAAGCGAGACATGGAGTCAAGCAGGGTTGCCCCTCTCCCCGTTCCTTTGCTCCCTGTAAGCTTCACACATACACACACACAGACAGATACACACACACACACACACACACACACACACAGGACGGCTACTCCGGCGTGGACGTGCGTGTCACCCCCTTGCGCACTGAGATTATCATCAAGGCCACCCGCACCCAGAATGTGCTGGGTGAGTTGAGGGGGCAGTGTGTATTTTGCAGGTGCAGTGCTGTGCTTGCTTGAGGGGGCAGTGTGTATTTTGCAGGTGCAGTGCTGTGCAAGCACCATCATGGGCACATACAGGGAGGGGTGGGAACCAGCTGTCCTGACTACTTCAGCATACAACCAGCCTGATATGAAAACGTGAGATGGAGAAGAGACAAGAAGGGAGCAGGGGGGCGTTGTTGTTGCATGGCAGTACCACTGCACCACCCTTGACTGCTGAAATGTTTAACCCCTTCTCTCGCCGCAGGCGAGAAGGGCCGCCGCATCCGTGAGCTGACCTCCGTGGTGCAGAAGCGCTTCAAGTTCCCCCCCGAGAGCGTGGAGCTGTACGCCGAGAAGGTGGCAGACAGGGGTCTGTGCGCCGTTGCCCAGGCCGAGTCCCTTCGCTACAAGCTGCTGGGTGGCCTGGCAGTGCGCAGGTCCGTTAACATGCCTTTTTACGCAGGGAACCCAGCCAGTAGCAGCGGCAGATAGCAGCACGGATGCTTTCAGAAAAGCTGGCTGCTCATGGCAGCCCTCTCTCCCTACCCCCCTCCCAACCCCTCCCCCTTTCCCACGCCTCATCATCACAGGGCCTGCTACGGTGTGCTCCGCTACGTGATGGAGTCCGGGGCAAAGGGTTGCGAGGTCATTGTGAGCGGTAAGCTCAGGGCAGCCCGTGCCAAGGCCATGAAGTTCAAGGATGGCTACATGGTGTCCTCAGGAGAGCCCACCCGCACCTACATTGACTCTGCTGTGCGCCACGTGCTGCTGAGGCAGGGTGTGCTGGGTATCAAGGTGAGCAGGCAGGAGATGGCGCAGTGCAGAGGGTTTCGCAAGCAGGGGCGATGCTTGCATGCATGCATGCATTTATGGCATGACTAGTTGCTCAAATTCAGAGCATCACACATCAAAAGGGTGCAGGCTGCATGCATGGACTTCCCACACAGGAGCAATCATATCATGCCATAGGTGTGTGGCAGGTGTGCACTCATGTTTTTTACTACGGACAGATGTTCGTGCAGCAACAGTGATTTATGGTGGTGCTTGCTGCAAAAGAAAACCAGACCCAGTTGTGTTTCCTACATATATGCTGCGGTTTACACCTACTGAAATCACCTTTGGCACTGATAGCACATCCGCACAGGCTCCAATACAGGTGCATGGGGTTGTTACAGGAGCAAAAGAAAAAAACAAGAGGCTGCGTGGCCAAACTTGGCCAAATGATATTTTTTGAGATTGTGTGTGATAGAGTGGACAGTAGGAGCATTATTTGCGTTTGGCATGCTCTGTGCCTCTCAATCATCCTTCCTCGGCACAATTAAAGCGCCCTGCGCTCTGGTAACTCACATGACATGGTTGCCTCCATGAATAAGAGTGTGCAACTCCCTCTTGGCTTGTGAACGAATGTGGCACAGGGACTGGGTCAAGCAGAGGGTCGGTGTGTTGGACCAGTGCATGCGCACAATGCATGACCATGCCTAGGTTGCACCTTCATCACTGCAAAACTGTGAGGTGTATGATGTTTTACTAGTGTTACCTGTTTCCTTTTTTTGTCACCTTGCTATCAAATACATGTAATGTTTCCAATGACAGCATGTGTGCGTTTGACTCAGGGGAGGCACAGGAAACAGGTGAACCACCCTTCTTAGCTTTCTTGTGTTTGGAAAGCATGGGAACTCGGCTTGGGGTGTGCACTCCACAGCATGCATTCAGGTTGAATGAAGCTCGTGCGAATCTTTTGTTTCATTGCTCTTCCTGAGCATCATGCCATAGGAAGCAGTCAAACTGGCTGACTTTGCTTAACGCCACAAGCTGCAAATATGGCGGTTGAAAATTTGATTGGAAGGTGTGTATGTGTGTGTGTGTGTGTGTGTGAGATGGCAGGGAAAACCAGTCAAGGAGTCAGGGTTGCAACAAGTGTGAAGCTAATGTTGCAGCAACATGGTTGGTTGATTTGTTCCTATTTTTCCAGCATGAAGGTTTGACAGCAGACCAGGGTGTAGCAGGCTATTGTGCCAGCTATGCCCATGGCATGTAGGCTTACCCGGGAATTCAGCCATGAGCTTGCTAGCAGTGAAGCTGCTGCCCAATTTCGAAACTCTTGTGTGCAATCCAAGGGTGACCTGCGTAGTCAGCCCAGGGAAGCGTGCCTTTCATGTTGCCTCGCATGTCTGCGCTTCACCTGCAGGTCCGCATCATGAGGGACTTCGATCCCTTCGGCAAGAAGGGTCCCAAGGAGCCTTTGCCAGATGTGGTCAAGGTGTTGGAGCCAAAGGTGCGAGGGAAGGGGGGGAGGGGGGAGGTCTAGACATTGTATCGGCAAGCATGACAGAACAGCTTTTGCTTCTCCTGGGCATGGTGTCTTAAGAGGTGGGGATTGTGATGAATGGGATGCGTGTTCAAGTTGGCCCGATTCCTTTCTCTGGGAAACATGAACTGGTCTATCACTTGACACAGCAGCCTGGGCTTTGAAAACAACGATGGGCTGAATGAGGCGCAAGTGTTCCTTCATCAGGGGAGAGCCCCATCTTGCTGGAGTACAGCTGTTTGAAGCTCAGTGAGGGGGCATGGATGAAAGCCCTGGAGACTTGTCTCCATGGCAATGTCCTGATCTCATTGCCTGAATACCTGTGAATTCTCTCCTGCTGATTAATTGTGTGTGTGCTTGTGGCCATTGCAGGAGGACGAGATCCTGGCAGACAAGCCCCAGATTGGCAAGGAGCTGGAGCTGTAATTCATTTCCTCCTAGCTGTTGAGAGTTTTGGGTGGTGTAAGGATAGTGCGAGGGCGAAGACACATGCCAAACAAAGCAGCATCTTGCTTTAAACGCCCTGCATGCCAGTCAAGGCATTCAATGACCGCCTAATGAGCCTGCTGTGTCTAAGCCAACTGGACAGTGCGTTGCAGGGCATGACCAAATCAGGTCAAGTAAATGATTGGTTTTGATTGCGATCTTCATCGATTAGGCAGGGAAGAGGTGAAAAAGCTAAGGCGCACCAGCACCTGCCAAAGCAGGGAGGGAAAGGCTACAAAGCTGTACCTGCCTATGAGGGCAGCGTATCTGCAGCGAAAAAATCGCCTGTAACCAAGCCAATCAGATCTGGAGGCCAGGAGCAATATGAGTGTTTACTTTTGTCCTAAAGGACTTTGATAATATCAAAGCGTTTCAGGCAAGTTGACATGTGCTCAGCTATCGAGTTACATCCTTCTATCCAACTACAAGGGCAGATTAAGTAGAAAGAGTGAGGCCTGTAACCAGACCTGTCCCCCAAAATGCTCTACTCACACAAACTTGGACTGGAAAGAAAGGGTAACAGGTCATGTTTGTTGCGGCCTGGTGTTTGGATTCAAAATGAAATGACAAAGGAAAGGGTACATAGCTGTACCTGCCTGTGTAGGTAGCCTAGCTGAAGGCAGGGTTACAAGGGGTTGGCCTACAAGGATAAGGCCTTCAGTCAAGAAGTGCGACTGCTAGCCTGCTCATAAAAGGCAACCAATTCATGAAGGAAATAAGGGAGTTTATTGTTGTTATGGTTCAAAAAAGCAAACACATCATGAGATTCAAGGTTTACAAGGTTTTACAAATTAAGCCATCAGTCAAGAAGTGCGACTGCTAGGCTGCTCATGTGAAAAACTGTATTATAAAATGTTCAGGAGTGTTTGTGTAGCCCGTGCATGTAAGTGTACAAAAAAAAACCTTGCCAAGAACAAGGGAAAAAATTTCCACTGGTGTTTGTATGACAAAGCAACGGCGAATAAAGATCAGGAGTTTGCCAGGACCAACCGACTGCAACAAAAAAAGGGAGGAGAGTAACATATGTGTGTTCATGTGGTAATTGAAGGAAGAAGCACGGTCTGTCACACTGAGCATGCCAAGAACGAGGGGGGCAAATAAGTACAAATAAAATTGACGTAAGGAGGAGCAGCACATGCACAATGAGAGGGTCAGGAACATCAAACATGGTCTGGTTCATCACCCTCTTGCTGCGGGCCCTGCTGCTAGAAAAGCTTTGAACCAGCACTTGCCTGGCTTAGACTGTAAGTTGTTGATTAAAACACCTTGAAAAGAAGATTGTAAAAACATGCAGGCGCTCCCCTTTCATAGTCGTTTCAACACCCCAGCAGCAAGCACAGCTAGAAACAAGGACTTGTTCTCGAAAGTGTATTTTGACTCTTTTTTTTTCTTGCCTTGGAACCAGAGCACCGTGCAGCCAAGGTAGAATAATGTTTGTTCTTCACACAGGGGAAGCACTGCTGTATGTGAGTAAAAGCATTCTCTGTATACAGGCAAGCGTCAACATGATTGTTACCTCTCTCATCCATGCACACACCACGTCCTCTGTTCTGTTAACCATCCCATTCATTGTATCATATAGCGTAAGTTCAGCACTGGCACCTCACGTGTGTTGGAGGTCTTCAGTTGTAGGTTCTGTGTGTGCTCCTTCCTTCCTCCCCCTCTCATTGTGTGTGTGACGCCAGTGCTTGCATCCCGACTCTTGCATTGCGTGACTGGGAGGGCACTGCAAGTGGGATTGCCCGGACCTCATGAGTTGTGGTGTTCAAGTCAGGTTCATTGGTGTGTGTCTGGTCCAGGACATTCCAGCAAAGTTGAGAACAGCAGAGGAGCTCAAAGAGCCCTCTGAGTTGGCTACTTCCCGGTCATGAAGCTGTGTGGGGCGGATGCAAGCCTGGTCCGTTGCTTGCTTCGGTGGCCCTGGATTCTGCAGTGTCCGCTGCAACGTCGAGCTATTTTACGAGCTACATTTTTCTTTTCTTTTTTCTGCCCATCATGAGATTCTGCCTGTGAGAACAAGGGAGCATATTTCCTGCGGAGAGAGACCACCTGGGGATGTGTGCAATGGAAGATGACATGTTGTTCATCCTGGAAATCATCATCAGCCTCACTAAGGTCACAGTTTGGGGAAGAGCTGTGATTCCAAGTTGCTGTCTCATTGCGAAGGGTGTGAATGAGGAGTCTAAACCGAGCCACGCTGCGAATGACATCATGGGGGAGGTCAAGGAACATGTATTTGGGGAGGCTATAAGGAGAATGCATAACCAAGGCTCTTTTAGTAGGAGGAGCACACCACTGGTGATAAATCAAGCGTTTACTGTTGCGCTCTCTAGGGTGTGTGTTGGAAAAAGGCTCCCAATATGTGTTGGAAAAGGTTTACAAGGGAACATAACCTTCAGCCAGATAGTTTGGCTGCTCAGTGCGTTGAAAGAAATCCATCAACTTGAATTGAATTCAGAGATAAAACGATAATTGCCATTGTCTTGACACTGGAAAAAACGAAACACGTCCTCAGATCCAGCATGGGAGAAATAGAAAGAGCCTTCTTCATTTATCACTATTCTGTGTGCAGAGAAGTCATAGAAAAGATATGCATATTTCCTTCTAAGACAGCACAAAAAGGTGCAAGAGCAAAGAAAAATAGCATGCCTTTCATCTTGGAAATGTTCTGAAGAACATAAATCACAATGAGGTGTGTGTCCATGCCAAAGAGAAGTTTCAACTCTAACTTAGAGTCTAAGCTTGTGAGCGTGCAAACGGAAGCAAGCAATGTTTCTTTGCATATGCCTACCCAAATCCAGATTCAAATACCTAGGAGTATGGAGAGGTCTGCCATAAGCAGAATTATGCCTGAAGGGAAGTGCCACCCAGTTGTGGTACTTGGTCAACTTGCTCAACTGACCACTATGTTCCACCGGATCCTCAGATAGCCAAACACTCCTATGTTTGTTCCGCAGATCAACTACAAAGTCTTTAATCCCAATAGGCTGACGGGAAACATTTTGAATAAAACAGTTGCGCCTGTCTAATCCCTGAAAGGCAGTCATAAACTCTGATGCCCAACACTTCTTAGAAATACTGCTCATGTCAATATCCGCTCCAAGCACCTTGCGTAATGTTAGGCTGTTGCAGACAAGGGAGGCATTATAAAATCTTATAGCTGCTCGAAACCAATAGAATTGCAGTGGCTCAAACCCACATTCACGCAGTATCGACCAACTTGGTGTAGTTTTTTTAACTCCAAGAATACGCTTTAGCAAGCACAAATGTACAGCCTGCAATGGACAATATATATGTGTTGGAAAAAGGCTCCCAATGTGTTGGAAAAAGGTTCCCAAGGGGTTGGCCTACAGCCCGAGAATCTGGCTGATCGGTTGTTGGTGAAACATTCTCATCCAGCATCAAAAATTGAAATCAATTCTGACAAAAAAATTGAAACTCTGTGCGAGTCTTGAATTAGGGGTTACAAGGGGTTGGCCTACAGCCCGAGAATCTGGCTGATCAGCTGCTGGTGAAACATTCTCATCCAGCATCAAAAATTGAAACCAGTTCAGACAAAAAATTGAAAATCTGTGCGAGCCTTGATTTAGAAAAGCATTGACCTCGAAATCAGTCAAAAAGTGAAAGCTCGCCAAGAAAGGAACAAAATCAGTGTTTGGAAGCTGGGCAAAAGTGTGTAACGGTTTAAAAAGATCAATGAACAGGTCCTTGTATTTTCTGCGCAGCTCACACAACTCACAGCAATTGCAGTAGAAAAGAACATGTTTCTCGTCCTGGACTTCAGCACATCCACACTTATCACAAATATTTTAACCACCCAACCATTTACAGGACTCGACCTTCAAGCAGTGGGCACGAAGGGTTTACAAGGGTTTACAATGGTGGCCTACAGCCCGAGACTCTGGCTGATCGGTCGCTGGTGAAACATGCTCAACCAGCATCAGAGTTGAGACCTAGTTTGAAACCAATTGAAATGTTTGAACTCAGATGTAAAACACCAAAATCAAGACAAGAAAGAGCGCCTGAAACTCCAAGTCGTTGGTTTTCACGCAAAGGTTTTGACCGGAAAGGCGTAAGCATGAAATACTGCGTAGTATTTATGGGGAGTATCTTGACTGAGGCCTTTTTTCCCCTTGTAACCCCTTGTATCATATGATGATCTTGTCGTAGGTAGATAGGTAGCAATGGCTTTTTGTCTTGTTTCCTTTCATCCCACAATCCTGGTATAGAGCCCAATGGAGTGCCAAAGTGCGCGTGGTACGTCTTCATGATTCTACTGGAAGCATGAGCCTCTTATGGAGTCGGACTGTCCAGACTTCTCCAATCATGGATAATATGCTCACGAAGCGAATAAGGTGCCTGTAACCAACCAGTCCAATCTAAAAGGCAATTATAGAAGCTCATTCACAGCATTGCAGGCATGCAAACAGGAAGTTGGCTAATCTTTAGACATCAGCCTGGTTCATGAAATCTCTAAGGCGTGTTGCACTGCTTGGGGGTGCAGAGCTAAACAGATGCTGGAACTGAGCGTGCAGATTAAATCCTGAGATGGGAAATCCAGAATAATGTGCTCTTCGTCTTTTACAGTATGCCAATCACATTTGTTGCAAATTCTCGTATGGGCAATCCAGGATAATGTGCTGTTATGGTGTAGGGGTGCTACATTGCTGTTGCTGCTGCTGAAGACGAACGAGAACTGAGGAAGGGTTTTACATGAAGAGGCCAAGTCCCAAGATCACAGGCAAGGTTCACAATTTCTCACAAAGAGAATTCCCTTGGGCTATTTTAGATTTACAAGGGTTACAAGGGTTACAAGGGAGAAAAAGGCCTCAGTCAAGACGTTTGACTGCTAGCCTGTTCATAAATACACATGAGGTCATGAAGAAAAAAAGAAGTTTGTTGTTATCCTGGTTTAGAAAAAAATTGATATCCTTTAGATTTACAACATGTACTCTTTGTCTTGAACAGTGTGCCAATTAAATTTGTTGCAAATTTAAGCTTGTATGCTCAGATGAAGGCAAACACATGTTTCCTCCTCCATAGGCACACTAGCTAGCCTGGATGACATTAAAATAAAGAAAGAAAGAAAGAAAGAAAGAAAGAAAGAAAGAAAGAAAGAAAGAAAGAGAAAAGAAAGAGAGAAAACATTATTTACGCTTGCCGTTCGGCCGCATGCATTAAGGAAAGAGCCTCCGAATGAATTAATTACAGGATCCCCCTAGAAAACTCCCAGGTGGAAATCAGAGAAATGGGAATGAGATCATAACTTGGAGGCCTGGTATATCCCCCAGAAGTCTCATACTTCCTGGGAGGGACCCATGTCGCTTGAAATGCCTGCGCTATCTTGTGCGTTTGAGCTCAGCTGTCCTGGTCTGCGCTTGCTGCTTGTCCTTTACGGCTCCTTCCGTGTTCTGCCCTGGTGCTGCTGATCCTGCTGCTGAGGAAGGATGGTGTTGATGCTTGGATATGAGGCATTTGTGACCTGGGTTTGCTATTGCAGGAGCTGCTGTTGTGACTGGGCGTGCTGGAGCGGGGGTTCAAGCTGTTGCATCACATTTTGTAGGTGTCGCTGGAATTGCTCCGGTGTGCTGCTTGTTGTTGAAAGAAACACCTCAATGGATTGACCTGGTGGGTGGAAGACAGTTATGATACTGCCTTGGAAGAGGCATTGCAGAGTAGAGGAAGAGGACTAGAGAACAAGGAAGCATACTCCATCTGAACAGAGCATCCCCAGGAGCGTGCACTTGGAACAGTTACGTGAAGGAAAGGTTATATCGCTATATCCGCTTACAAGGGCAGCTAAGCGGAAACAGTGAGGCCTACAAACAGACCTGGCCAAAAAAAGCTCAACTCACAAAACTTGGACTGGAAAAAAACGTGTTTGTTGCGGTCTGATGTTTCATGAAACAACACAAGGTAGATTAGCTCCAATGGTTTAACGTTGTTGGATCAGATAAATGTTCAAAACACTTGATGTACTGTTGTAATGGAATAGAAACTTTAATTTCAAAAGTGCCCATGCACTGCTCCATGTCCGCTAGGATATTAAGCAGTGCTCGGCATTCAAATGAAAGGAGACGCATGTTTACTCCTTCAAAGGTACGCTAGCTAGCCTGGATGGTCGACTTCATGATCTCCCTAGATTACTCTTAATTGGGCACTCAGGAAACTGGAGGCCCCTCTCCATAACATGGAGGCCTGAGAACGTACCCCTCAGAAGTCCCATACCTCCTAGAAGGGCCCCGTGTTGCTTCAATCGCCTGGACTACTTTTGCGCTCAAGCTCACCTGTCTTGGTCTATGCTTGCTGCTTGTCCTTTCCTCACGGCTCCTCCTGTCTTTTGCCCTTGTGCTGCTGCACCTGCGGCTGGGGGAGGCTGGTGTTGGTGCTGAGGGTCGGGGGGCTGGTGTGCTCTGACTGCAGCTGCTTCTCTTTCCCTGTTGTTCGTTGACCAGAATGAGAGGTGTTTGCGACCCGGGGTTGCTATTGCTGGAGCTGCTGTTGTGACTGGGCGTGCTGGAGAGGAGGTTAGCGCTGTTGCTTTCTGCTTCGTTTGGGTGGCTGGAACCGCTCGTGCGCTTGGTGGTTCTGTTGATGCTGTCGGTGCATGTCCTTCTGGCACTGCTGCTGCTGCTGCTGCTGTGTGTGTGTGTTGGTTGAGGGGATGGGAAACAACGAGGGAAAATAACTCAGGAGGGTTCTATTTATTGGGTGTTCAGAATTCACAGCCTTTGTAGAGGAAGACGTTTTGCGCTGCCTATGTCCATGGAGGCCAGACATGCTCCAAAAGGGCTTCTGCTAAAATCTCTGAGGAGGATTCTGTTAGCAACATTATGACGCTCCGTCACCATGCCTAACATAATGGAACTTTTACACCCTGAAAGTATGCGAAGGGCACTTTTTGGCTCCCCAAAGAGGGAAGCTATGTAACCCTATCCTGTCCTTCAGGATCCCCAAAGAGGGAACATTGTAAGCTGGTGGGCATTTAAAAGCGCTCTGCGTGCTTTTGATTGAAGAGGGTACCTGTGCGGTAGTTGAGAGTGCTTCGTTTCAACTTGAAAGGAATTGTTGGCATTGTCCAGAAGGCATTACTGACCCTTTTATAGACTGCGGGAAGTAGACTTTGGTAAGAAGAGTAGTATCCTGTCTGAGTGTTAGCCTTTCTATGTCTATGTTTAAAATGCATGTTTGTCCTCAGAGCACCATGAAGGCTGGAAAAATGTTTAAACTTTAGGGCCGGTGAGCCGGGGCGTTCTGATGTACTTGCATGGGTGCGGGCACTTTCCTTAAATGCAAGCCAGGCGGTATCATGGAAAGGATTTCTTTGAAGGTTAACACAGGGGAAGGTTGTGTCTGCAGGGGTGTCATCGCTCTGAATAGCCTGGTGCTTGGCAATGGCATCTGCATATTCGTTACCCGCAATTCCAGCGTGAGACTTGACCTTGTAAAGATAAATAAGGGTAGGTGAATTGCGCACAAGCTGTGTGATCTTTTTTAGTGCATGGCCTTGGACATGCTGGCGGAAGCTTTGGATACAGTGTTTGCTTTCTGATTTGGTAGAGTGAAGAAAGGCTATCGGTGGCGATGTGTGAGTGACCCTGGAGAATGGCAGCTGCATTTGCAGCTAATTCAGCCTTTAAAATGGTATTGGTAATTTCTGTTGAACTTAATTGGGGCTATTACCCCTTACGCCAGAAGCAATACCAAACCCACTTTGCGCCCATGACCATAGAAAGAAGGGCTTTGACAATGTTAGAAAATGCTGGGTTCACACCTGCAAGCATCGAACCTGCTGCCCGGGCAGAATCCGAATGTGCCTGCTGTGAGATCCGTAACTATCCTGGTGGCAAAGAAACCTTGAACTCTGAGCCCCCTTATCTCGATATGCATATCTGTGATGTCTTCCATCGAACCTATCACTGGACTTGCATGAGAGAGCTCGGATGCTATACTGATGTGCAAAGAAGCAATGTTGATAACAATGAGTATTGGGCCTGCCCTGCCTGTGCTCACCTCAATGAAGATAAAAAGCTCAATAGAGAAACAAGCTCTTTCAGTAAAGAACTAAGAACTTGTACGCGTTACTCGGGAGCCAAGCTGGGAACCAGAAAACACCAAAGAAACATGGCCAACTTTCCTCCAGCGAATTGTCGGATTTGAGGCTCACAAGGATGAGCCGAACTTCGAACCTCTCCAATCCTGTTGCCGACCTTGAATTAGATGTCCAGGAAAGGCAAGGATTTGACAAAGAAGACAGGATCAATGCATGGAAACAGAAAATAGGCACAGAACTCGGCAACAAGGTCACCTTCGAAGTCAACCTCACAAAAACACAAGCAGACATCATAGAAACTGGACGCTGCGAAGTCTGGATCACAAGCGTTGACCTTGTTAGACCGAAGCCAAATAATACAACAGACCCCCACCCCAGAGCAGAGGCCATTAGCTCCCCCTCGACACCTTCCATACCACCCCTGGTGCTACCAGAGATATACTCCTCACAGGTGGCATGCATCTACGGCACAGATGGTGAACGTAAAGGGATGCTCACCCCAGAGCGCATCAATATCCTCCGCATTGCATTTGACAGAGCCAAACATATGTATGCATGTGGAATACACGACACAATCCAGCCTCCTCCTGGTTTTGCTTTCTGAGCTCCTAGGCCTCTTCTCATGCTCTATCTTGAACAGCAGCAAACTTCAAAGTGTAAAAAGCTTACCACTTGCTTACCATTGACCATTGTTTATGGGTTAGGTCTCAGGATGTGTCTATTTGTGAACATGCCACGCTCTTGGCAAAAAACATTGCCATGTTTGTCATTATGTTAAAGATGATTTTGCACGACCAGCACTTTCTATGGTGCAGGAGAAACATTGAGCAATATTTCTGCCTTTATTGTCATCAACGTCGCTTAATGGAGGGGATGTATCACCTGCTTTTTGAACAGTGAATGTGCAGTAACGGTGATTCAGTATGACGGCTGTCATGTGAAATTGTGCTTATTGCTGAATCATTGCAGAGCCTAGTGTGTGAGGTGTGACCTGCACCAAAGTGGGGTTATTTAATTGGATGCTCTTTCTCATTTAGCCCTCTGTTCCACCTTTCATTGAGATTTGGCTCTAGTTCAATTATACCTGGCCTTGTGCCAGGGGTGCTTGTCCCTGATGTAACGCTAACCCGGTACAAGCTGCAAGCATCAAGGGTTACAAGGGTTACAAGGGAAAAAAGGCCTCAGTCAAGACGTTTGACTGCTAGCCTGTTCTGCAAGCATCAATGGCGCACCAATGGTGTTGAGTTAGACCGTGCGGGTCTACCATGCAACAACACACCCAGAGTTGCCAATGCCCATGCAACATGAAAAGAAAGAAAAGAAAGAAAGAAAAAGGGAAGTCTACGCCAGACAAATGGCCGCATGCATCAAGGAAAGGTTCACTAACTAGAAAGCTAGCAAGAGTCTCATCAAAGGGCCCTCAAACCTAAACAAGACGCAGCTAGCCTAGGAAAGAGCCAGAATCAGGTCTCATGAGGGTCTGAAGGGTTGTCTGCCATGCTCCTGGACGCCCTGACTCTGACCATGCAAAAAAGGGCCATGCTGCTTCATGGCAAGCACGAGATACAAGGACCTTTTTGAGGAGATGTTTAAGACTTTGCGTGTGTTTGCTCCGCCTTCAAACGCTGACTTTATTCCATTCTTGGCTTGCCATCATACTATCACTGATTCTGAGATCAATGCTTTCCTAAATCAAGACTCATACAGACTTCTTAGATTTGTGTCAGATTTAGTCTCAATTTTTGATACTGGTTGAGCTTGTTTCACCAGCTGCCATCAGCCAGAGTCTCGGGCTGTAGGCCACCATTGTAAACCCCTTGTCATGGCAAGCTCTCAACTGAGCAATAAATGGTTTTGCTGCACACTGCTGGCTTGCTGCAGCACACAGAGAATGCCAGGGTCCAGGGACCAGCTTGCACCAGGTTAGCGTAACATCAGGGACAAGTGCCCTTGGCACAAGGCCAGGGATATTAGAAACAGAGCCAAACCTCAATGGAAGGTGGAACAGAAGATTAAATAAGAGAGAGCATCCAATAAAAGAACCTCACTTAAATGCAGGTCACATCTCACACACTAGGCTCTGCGACGATTCAGCACCAACCACGATTCAACGTGACTGTCATGCAAAATCAGCATCAGTCACTTCTTATTGTTCTCAAGAGATACATCACTGATTTAAGGTGACATGACAGACCCCTTTCCTTTTTCCTTGAGATCTAGACTCACCTCCAGCCGTCCTGATGCCATCCTCGTTATCCCTTGTCATGCCAACCTTACTTCTTCTTTTTCCTCCAGCTCACACCATGTGTTACGCAGAAGGCACACTGTGCCTTCACTGTGGTCCTGGCAGGACCACACAGAGAATTGATGTGGGGAGTTTTTCCACTGCCTACATATTTTCTTTTCATTTCTTCCTACTGGATTGGTTTTTGGCTGGGATTGCAGAGACTAGCCAGAGGCCAATCCGCCAAACAACATGGCTCAAGGGCCACCCCCATTGTAAGCATCTTAACATTTTGTTTCTTCACGAAATCCACCTTGATTAACTCCTTCGTTTTTACCAAACATTCAGCTTATCAACGGCAGTAACCCCCAGCAATTCTGGGATCCTTTTCAGCTGCGTGGTGCAATGGGTGTAATTCGCTTCCCTGAAAATGGAGGTACTGTCGGTATCAAGTCAGACCTGGCACAATTGGTAGGGACCCGTATATTCACACCCACAACGACGCACGTACACCCTGAATAATGTTCACAGACGTCTGAAAGTTTTGCCTCATGCCATGATACCAGTGGTCCACGTCCCACCATTTCTTGCACCTTGAAAAATGAAATCATGCTATTGTTACAAAACAGTATAAATTGGTCTGTCAGCAACTCCAGGCATGCTTGTTTCAGGTCTTATTGGTTTTCTGTTTCAAAAAGACATGATACAAAAGACGAAGAAATCGGTTATAATACAAAATCATCCGAGACACGCGTTAGCAAGGGCTAGGATGTTCACAACAAGACCATGTTTGAGCGCTGAAGCAGAATGAATGCAGGAGCTGCAAGGAGTGCATGTAGCATAGCCTGGGCAAGTGATGCAAAGCGGTTCAACACGGCTGTGGCTGGTGAGGTTATCGGAACGGGGCAGGGATATTGGGGGATGGAGGCACATATGCCAATGAACGGGCGTATATGTCATCTGCATCTTCTTCATCTGACCCTTGTCGCGCTCCTGGCCGGATCTGCAAGTTGCATGTCCAACAATGTGGCGGTAAAAGGTGGTTCAATGCACTGTTGAACAGTGAAAACAAGGTCGTTTTTGCATTGCTTTGCACTTTGGGTGGAATTTTGTGTTTCAGTGCATCATTGTGGACGCGTACAAAATACAGGGACGTCAGGAGGCCAGTACTCAAGAGCGGCCATGATATTCAACAAGCAGGTCAGGAAGAACAAGGGCCTTCCTCCAGCTGCAAGCCAGAATCCAACGTAAAAGGCATTATGCTCAAGTCCTTCAGCGCAGCTGGCTAGAGTTCTTACCCATACAAAAAATTTGGAAGGGGGAAAAAGATGACGCGTGTTTCAAGTGACACGAATACAACGGGGTGATCTATAACACTTCCAACACACCTCCCACTCCTTCAGTTGCCCATTGCTCTGCAGAGCCGCCTCACAAATAAGAGACATTGACGCGATTCAGAGCTCCTGCAACTTGAGATTTCAGTCCCTCCAGCCACACTATCAGAGCAAAAATGAAAACGCATGCCATGAACACGCCCACATAGCAAGCAGCTGCTGTACAAGAGGCAATACACAAAAAAGAGCTTGCTACTCACCGCCCTTCCAGGACCACCGCCAGCTCTTCCCCGGAATGGCCTGATGCTCAGCGGCGTGGTTGCAGCTGCACGCTGCTCACGCTGCTGCTTCTGCCGCGACTTCTGTAGGCGCTGCGATTGCAGGCCGTCCAAGGGGTGGGGGACCAGGTCGCTGGGGGCGGTAGAGGAGCGGTACAGGGACACGTCCTCCTCTCCCTGCGTAGAAATAAAGAAACAGCACCAGTGCGTGGGCAAGGAAATCCTGTGGGATGGACAGCTACTTTTGGTGAATTGCAGGCAGAAGAGGTGCTGCTGTCATGTGGATCTGGCTGCACGGTCAACACATACAGGAACCATATGCCTGCACAAGTGGGACCGATTGCACATCAGGAAAAAATCGCTTCTGCCAAGTACGAAGAGACTCGTGACCGCTGTGACCGCTATTTTCCCGTGACCGCTCCATCTTTCTGAATTGAATTCTTCCATTGCGCAGCCATTGCGCAACCTTTTGGGCAGCAAAAAAGGATTCATGTTTTCTCTTTGCGCAACCTTGGCGCGCAACCTTTTTCCCAGCTCAAGCCTTTTATTTCCTTTCTGCGCACCCTTCATAACAACCCCCTAAGCAGCTGAGAGGCAACCCAGCGTTGAAACCCATATCGAAGGTGTTACAAAAGCCCCTCTGCAGCTCTCATTGATGGGTTGGCCTGACACCTTGGAAGTCCCTAACCTCCCAAATGATGTGGTTGATGAGGCTGCCACTCGTGACCACAGCTTGCTGAGCTGTCCTGGCCTGACTCGCGACCCCTGCTTCGAATTCTGAAGCATGATGTTGCACATCAAAAACTCGACTTGTTTTTGCCATTGCGTAGCCATCATGGATCCCATTTTGGCCATTCATTGTGCACATGCGCACCGATTACTCACTCTCTTAAAATAATCATTAGAGCAGCATGCACTGCTCGAAAAAGCTAACATTGCGAAATGATCAAAAAGCTGTATGGTATTTCTTGCATAGGGTGACAGGTGCTCTGTGTGTTTTCAGGGAAGGGGACTGCAGGAATTAGCAGAAGTTGCATGCACCAATACCATGTATGATGGGTGCATGAAATGGTTGAGTGATGGAACCCATGGCAAAGCAGATAGTGGCCCTGTGCAGCATGCAGCTGAGGCTGCGTACTGGTCGGTATTTATGGTGATCCGAGCCCAGCCTATCACATTTGAGCCACCAATGATAGCTCCAGTGGAAAGTGAAAAGCCTGTGCTGCAAGCACAAGCTGTCTAGGACAAGGCCCAGTGGCCTTGGGTGTACAGAGAGGTCTGTGCTTGCGTCCGATGCCCATTGCACCATCTACAGGCCTGAAACCCTCCAAATCTGTTTCTAACAAATGGAAAACGCAGGTGTGGAGCGCCAGCAGCTTCTGCCAAAGGTTGGGGAACCCCTGAGAGTCTGCTCTGGCTATGACCTCTTGCTGGATGAGGGCATGCGCATGCAGCAAGATCATGGTAAAGAACAAGAACATGGAATAGGCATATGGAGAGTTTCACTGACCTACAATCCAGGTCTGCGCAATGCTACCCAGCCTTCAAGGTCATTGTAAGCAGTACATCGGAACTGAGAAGGAGCTCTGGCCACCATGGTTGCATGCGCACCCACCTCATGATCCTCATAAATAGTGCCATCTGCAATAGCCAAACGAGGGCGCTTGTGCTGCACCTGCGTAGCAAGCAGTGCCACACAGTGTGCCTGATCAGTCAGCTGCAGGCTGACATGCTATATAGTAGATCCATGGCTGGAAGTGTCTGGCTAGACATGCGCCTATAAAAAGGAACCGGTCATCACATCGCATTTCAACAGTTGCCCCGGCAGCTGAGTGAGACATTTGAGGTTGTCTTCAGTGTTTTGAGGGAGCACTTTCCAGGGAAGTGATGAGCAGTCTTTGCCCCCACCTTTTCAGGCAAGTCAGGGCGCGACCCAGAGTTCTAGCGAATTCACTTTTGAACATGTGTGTGTGTGTGTGTGTGTGTGTGTGTGTGTGTGTGTGTGTGTGTGTGTGTGTGTGTGTTTGTGTGTGTGCGCGTGCGTGCGTGCGTGTGTGTGTGTGTATGAGAAAGAGAGAGAGAGAGAGAGAGAGAGAGAGAGGCCCACAAAGCCTGTTGTTTTGTCACCCCACACAGACACTACCTCCTTGACTTGGCGTCTGCAAACCCTTCAACATGCTTAGCAGCCACAATGCAAGCCACATGCATGCAAAGTGGATTTGCTTTTGTCACGAGACGGCACTGCGTCCTGCGCGAGTACATATGTTTTGTGCATGCATCTTGATGCTCCTATCATAGGAGTCCTACTCACAACACTCTAAAGCCTTGCACACACCCACCTGTTTGTACTGATACCGCACAGCCACCGCAATAAACACAGCCAGATTGGCCATCATAAGCCCTCCCAGGAAGAAGAAGAACAGATCAATACGACCCTGCAGCAGCACAAGTTTGGCGCACATCTTTTGAGGACAAGCGCAAGGCACCTGGTCAAGGAACTCACAAAGAACTCTGGGGGCTGCAACATGTCACAGAAGGACAAAGCTGATGGGGCGCTAGCTTTCTGAGCTCATTCACGTGAGTCAGGCTGTTGTAGTTGCATGGCTGGGCTCATGCAACCAGCAGCATTGCTGCAAGATATAAACGTGCAGCAATGTCACCATGAATGTGTGCTGGGCAAGCAAAATATGTTTGGGTTCAAACGAAGTAGCTGAGCCTGGCGGCCAGGCTGCTAGGCGGTAGGTGACCACACACCTTGTTGAGGTCGTTTGGCAGCCATGGCCTTCCAGTGATGCTTTGGCTGCCTGCACACAACGCAGAGAGCACGCAAAGCACCAGGTAGCTGAGAGACCTCAGAGGAAACAATGACAGCAGGATCTCCCATCTTTCTCTGGATGAAAAGTCTGCCAAGGGAGGTGGGTCTAAGGAGATGGAACCACCAACGCCAGCACAGACATCAGGAGGAGGTGGCAGCATGCTCACAAGAGCAGGCGCCGTTTCTTGGTATGAAATGCATGGCATAGAGCCATGCTCTCCTGGGGCTGGCAGGATGTTCAATGTTGCTGCCCACGTGCAGCATCATAAGAAAGCAAGTGCCTGCCACTGATGCTCTGCTCCCACCTGCTTGCACCGCCCAGGTGAGGGCGCCTGCCAGGTAGCTGCCCATGGCTGTGCTCAGCAGGCACATGGCCATGGAGCAGCTGCGCATCACGTCAGGGGCCTGCAGAGGTGACGCCAGATGAGAGCGCACGCATCTGAAACGGCTGTGCAGCAAACATGGATGCTGTGGGCCCATGCACCTCACCACAGCATTGTACGCAGAAGTGAAGCCAGGGCACGGAATTTGCTGCATTTGGTACCAAAAGGGCTTCAGCAAGCAAAAGATGAACTGAAGGGATGGAGCAGGTGCCTTGGAGGTGGAGCTCACAGAGAACCTCCTTCAACGCCCTCCATTTGACAGCCTGAACCTGCTCAGCCAAACCCGGCTAAGCAAGGTGACTAATGGCCAGCTTATGATGGTACGTGCAAACAGCATGCACACCAAACCTGTTGCACCAGCAGCATGCACACCCCCGAGCCTTGGGAGGCTGCATCCCAAGATGGAGGCTTGTGAGGCAGCCTTGCCATAGCATTGGGCACCCTCCTCCAGGTAGGCAATCCTATGCACTTCCGGAAAGCAATATGCACTTCTGAGGAGCACGCATGCGCAGGAAAATAACAGCTGTTCCCAGACGCTCAGCTGGCTGAGCTACGCAGAGCGGGGATGCAAGAGAGGTGCTGGCTGAGCAGACATGTACAAAGGGCGTAGCAGGGGTGCAAGACGATAGCAGGCTGAGAGCAGGGATATTAGCATAGGGACACAAGAAAATGAAGGTTGCGCACAATTCTTGGGTACCTCCCTGCCTCAGCCCCAGCAACCAGACAGCCCACCTGGTCGTAGAAGAACTCCAGCTGCCCGATGGAGGTGAACACCTCAGAGAGGCCGATCAAAAAGTACGCTGGGGCCTGCCAGAAGATAGACAGGGGGGCGGGCTGGTTGGGCGTGTACGCCTCGCCATCAGCTTCTGCTGCCTGCGCATCCTCGCGCAGCGCCTTCAGGCGCCACACCTCCACTGCGCCGGCGTATGCCATGGCCAGCGCAGCGACCAGCATGCCCCATCCTGTGCAAACATAACAAACGTGTTCTAATTAGAGCTGCCTGCAAAAAGTTGATGTTGTTGGTGAATGTGAAGCGCGCGCCATGAAGGGCGAGCGAGCCCCTCACATGCAAGGGGCCTCCAGGTCAGGGGGGCAACACTCACAGAGCTGTGTGCAGATCACCAGCTGCTCATGGACGTACTTGTCTGAAGGCGGTGACGTAAGCCATGAAACGCCTGTCACTGGAAGGACGCATGCACGTGCATCCAAACCCAGCACTCTACCCCCACCCCTGGTAAGAAGGTGCTCCCTATCCCTGGTGCACCCACCTTGCCTTCTGAGCTTGGTCATCTTGTAGCGCTCCGTGCGCATCAGGAATGGCTCAAAGTATGCATCATACAGCCTGCGCATGCAAAGGCCTCAGAAGGAAGATGAGGACACACAACAACCTTGCATCATTTCACTCCTCTCCTGTGCCTGTGCTTGGCACTCTACAGCGAGAGCTGCAATTGTGAAAGATGGTGCAGAGGAAGGGAACAGCCTCAGCCCAAGACTGTCTTTTGGCCCTAAGTTGACTGTGTAAACCTGAACGGGACTCTCAAAACAAAGTTGCACGCCAATGAGCGCAGACAACTGCTTTTGCTCGCTACTGAAATGAGGGCGCAGGAGCTCTGGTGCTCAACAAGCACAGACATGAGACGTTAGCATAAGACAAAGAAGTCCACAGGAGTCTCGACCAGCCCTATCATTGTCTGACATGGTGTAATTCCACCCATGAGAGCACAGCCTTACCAGATGAGCAGGATGATGGACAAGGTGTTGAAGATGGACATAGATGCGCTAGGTATCTGCGCAGGCAAAGTCACGCAGCCACAGCGGTCGTTGGATGAAGGTACGGGTGGGTGCAGGGCATCAAGGTCCGGCAAGGAGGTCATGGAGCTGCAAGGAGCTTAGGGCATCAGGCTTGCAAAGACCAGACATGCAGAAATGACATCCAATACAGGATGTGTGAGTGGTGACAGTTCAGAAATACTGCGTCAACTCTGCACAGCTCCAACGCAACGGACAGGCAGCCCCTCCTGACAACTGATCACTTTGCTGGCACACATCCAATATCTTCAACAACACATGCACATTTCTCGAAAAAGGGGTTCCATGGCAATGAGCGTGCACATCATCTGCGTCATCTGCTTCCAGGATCTTGCAGGCAAGGGCAGTACGTGGAGAGAGTTAGGTGAAGCAGCTCCTGAGTCGGTGTGTCGAACCTAGTCACAAACGAGCTGCTCACATTGATGTAGTCACCCCCAGGAATGGGCATCGCTCGGTCCATGAGGTTGCCTTGCTGCACAAACAGCGTGCCCATCTGGGTGTAAATGGTCCTGAGGAATGGAAGGGAAATCGAGGGCCATCCTGGCTTGGTGACAATGAGGTTGCGGATGCACAAAGCAAAAACCAGGAACAGCATAGCGATGCAATGACAAAGGAGCAAAGCCACAGGGGAGTAGACAGACAGAACACAGTGCGGGAAAACAAGCTTTACCGCTCCATTGCCTGATGTCAAACAGCTCAATAGGGGGACCACCAGTGTTTCATGTGACGCATGCTGTGGCACTGTCACAACCACCACACAGCACACCCACCAATACAACACTGTGGCGCCAAAGATGGGCAGCAAGCGCAGCACCAGCTTCACCTCCTCAACCTGTTTAAGAGCGTGTGTGAAATGTGTGTGTATGTGTGTGTGTTTGTGTGTTTGTGTATGTGTGTGTGTGCGCGTGCGTGTGCATGCGCGCTTGCGTGTATGCTTTGCATCCTCCTCCTTGAGGAAGGGCCATAATAATGGTAATCAAATTTACATTAAGGAGTATCAAAATTTCTAACAAGCAGCTCTGGATCTTTGGAGGACAGAACCCATGCTTTTGACCACCGCAAGTTTCAACATGGGTGCCGGGAGCTAAATCTCAAAAGAAAACCAACTGTTGCCTCTTTAAATGTGTGCCGAATGAAAGGGCACCCATCCACAGCTTGCATGATTGTGAGGTAAAAAAGGCTGCACAGAAATGATGGGGCACTTGTCTTTGATTCTATCTCTGCTGCTGCGCAGAAAGGGGCAGGTAACGCATAGCGATGTATGACTTATGCACTGCAGTGTTCCCTATACCACAAGACTCTGCACGCATGCATTTGATCTTTGAGGATGGAATCAGGAAAGGATGGAAGGGATAAACAATCAGCGCACTGCCTTGCCCTGTTGCCTGCAATCCCTCCCTCTCCATGCACATGAGGAAAAGGCAAACTGTAAAATTGCTAGCCTGCTCCCTCTGCGTCCTCTCCCTTAAGCACCTGCTTTGGCGTGTAGCCTGCTAGCCCCCCTGCAATGTGCACCCGCGCGCCCTGCGACGTCTGCCACTCTGTCACGGCATCCTCTAGCCAACGGTAGGACAGGGATGAGGTAGGGGGCATCTGCAGGTAAGGTGCCACGGAACAGGGTGTGATGCAAGAGAGCTGGGTCCAGCATGTGGCGTTGGTGACACAGGGGCCATCTGCAGCCTCAAGGTGTCAAGTGCTTTGTGTGATGCCAGCAAATTGGGTCCGCACTGTTCGCGTAAATGACGCAGGGGTCATCTGCAAGCATGCCAGGGAGTTGGGTCCACAGTGTCTACAATGATGCAAGTGGTGTCAGGTGATGGACACCAGGTGGTGTCCTGATGTTGGGCATGGTTTGAGCGGCATCAGCCTCCTGGCGTCTGTGGCTTGGGCATGCAGCAGCCGGCAGGTGCAGCACTGGCATGCGCTGTGGGCTCTGCTTCTAGCCGCATTATTTGAAGGAGCGCAGGTGCACTTTGCCTGCCTTGCTCATGTCGACCAAGATACAGCTGATACAGCTGGCTGCTTCAACATTTGCCTAGTAACAGGACGCAAGTACAGATGCAGTCACTTAGGGACTGATTTGCAGGTCTGCTTGTCCCTGTCGCTGGAAGCGTGCTCGCGGCTCCGCTTGTCCCTGTTGCTGGAAGCCCACCAGAGGGTGAAGCTAAAACACCATGCAGCACTTACATATCACCGCGCAAACATGTTGTTTTTTGCCCTGCGCGGTGACTGCGCGATCGTGGAATAAACATTTATTTTGAGGGTGCGTGGTTGCGCGTGGTTCAGAAAATTGACGCTAACGGACGGCATTGGGTGATGAGCTGGCAGGAGCGCCCAGTCCCATGCCCTGCAGCCCTTCACTCCCCCAGCAGCAGCTCTTTCCCCACATGGCATGAAAACAGTGGCATGAAGCACTATCAAGGAGTAGCAGCATGGAGTAGCAAAGAGCACAGCAGCAGCATGGGGCACAGCAACCACACAGCATGAAAGCAGCTTGGAAGAAGCAGTGGCAGCAGCGGAGAAGGCAGCAGTGGAGGAAGGCAGCAATGATGAAGGGGGGGACAGGCAGGATTCCTTTGCAGGTGGGGGAGTGCATGGAGGGGGGTCTCGTACAACTGTATGACCAGTTTGTTTGTGGCCTTCAGAAGACCTAGCCAATAATCAAATGGTGCTTTTTGAGGGCGAAATGGGGCAAAGGCCTCTGCGTGGTTGACGCGCGGTTGTGAAAATTTATTGCAAGTGTTTGTGAATGGTGCATGGTTACATAAAAAATTTAGCACATGCCTCTAAGGCACATGGATATGAATGTTGGCTGTTCATGAGCACTGCTCCTTTATGTCCTGTCTTATGGCCCAAGCGAAGGCACATTGAAATGAAGGCGCTGCTGAAGTCTCTTGATGTTGGTGAGATGAAGTTGAAGGGCTGGTCACATACCTGTTGCTGCCGTGGTCAATTCTTTTGATAACGCATAAGCATAGCTGGCTGGGAGGATCCACACGCAAAAAAAGGCTTCCTCCTTTCATCTAAGCCTCTTCATTCCCTGACAGGTATACCCTTGCCTTACCGAGAGCATGGAGTTGCTGCGCTTCATGCTGGAGCTGCTGGGCAGGCTGTTGGCGCTGCCAGGGAGGCTACCACTCCCATTTGGTAGGAGACCCATTGAACCGTTGGAGGGTTGCTTGCTGTTCAAGAGCAGCTGCAAGTACAGGCAGGGAGGTTGGTGACTGCTGCTAATTAGAATTGGAAGGCATGCCCTTGGTTGGCTTGCAAACAAGAAGAATGCGCCTGCGCATGGACGCACACGTGTGTGTGTGTGTGTGTGTGTGTGTGTGTGTGTGTGTGTGTGTGTGTGTGTGTGTGTGTGTGTGTGTGCGCGCGCGCGCGCGTATGTATGTGAGTACATTAATGAAAGCCCTCAGCAGGTTTCGTTGCAACAGGAACAGCTGAGTTAGCCTCTCCCAAATATTTTTGCAAGATTCTTGCAGATAATATTCAGTGTGAGCTTGCAGTACCCACCACCAAATCTGTGAAAGACACCAAGCGAATGAGGTAATGCTTGTATCAGCACAAGTCTGCGTCTGGTATAAGGTTACAGAAGCGAAGGGTTTTGAGTCAGAATGGCCGATTGTTAGCCTGATACCGCTGATATTCAGAGAAGCGTGTGCAGAAGCCTGTGCAAAATGCGTATGATCAAGAATGCATTTCAGGCTTCAGCTTCCCATGGCAGGTGGCTCCTGGCTGGTGCACATACCTGCTGGTACTGGTTGCCTCCATGATAGGAGGGGCAGGGCGTGTTGTCGCGGCTGCTGTTGGACACGACCACCACGTTTGCGTGGCAGCTACCGTCAGATGTGCGCTCAGGCGGAAGGTGATGCTTGCGCCACCTGAGTGTGCAGTATGTTGTGCGTGTGAGTGTGTGTGTATGTGTGTGTGTGTGTGTTTGTGTGTGTGTGTGTGTGTGTGTGTGTGTGTGTGTGTGTGTGTGTGTGTGTGCGCGCGCGTGCGCGCACGTGTGTGTGTGTGTGTACACGCACGCATACAAACATGAGCGCACATGCAGACACCCAACTCATTGCATAAAAGTGAGCAGTCTCACAAACATGAGCAGGTTCAAAACTATGTGAACAAGTACAATACTATTTTGCATTTGAATCTGATAGGTCAGTGCTTTCACGCGCATGCCTCACTACTGGGAATGTGCAAGAGCATCTTGCTTGCACGTGGACATGGTGAGCCTGAACCAAGGTGATGATAGAAGGAAGCACTGACTTGCTGCATGGACGAGGGTGCAGCTAAATGAACAAAGCCAGCTCATTTTCCAAGCAACAACGGTAAAAAGCAGCACAAGCAACACATTATCACTGGTCACTGCCTGTGTGTCCCCCATGCATACTCAAATTCTCCACTAGATTGACACTATCCTTGCTCGGCGTGCTTTCGGCACTCAACAATAACAGCAAGCTGTCTCCACATGCCACTTGTCCCTTCTTAAGACGAGATCTATGGCAGTCACATCTGTACAACATTCTAGCTCACCAACAGGAAAGGTTCACGCCAGCCAGAATGCTGTGTGCATTAAGGAAACGTCCCTAGCTAGCTTACCGGGTTTGGACGCAGGTTCATCGTTCCTATGAGCAACTGGGATCTAAGCTGCCAACTTTGATTGAGCCCAACTTTATGGCCCACCCAGCAGCAAACAGGCACCTCTGTCGACTGTCCTACATGATACAGCTGTGTACCTGTTTTGCCTTCTTGTACCTGTTTTTCAGCGCCGCCCACACCACTTTAGCAACACGAGCCATGGGGGACTCAGTGGGCAGCACATGCCGGTATCCAGGGCTGCAAGCACAAGATCAACACAAAAGGCCCATTGAACCATTTGCGTTCCCTGCGCCTATGCTTGGCCGTGTTCCCTCTGTTGTTCCCTTCCAGGCTGAGTAAGGGGGAGCCAACTCAAGGTGTACATGATATGGCAGAAAAAGAGAGGAAACAGATGGGTACAGAGCGGGCAGCAACAGCAGGTAGAAGAACACAGGAGACGTCACATGCCTCTGTAGATGGCTGAAGACATGCAGGCCCAAATTCCACTATACCATTATGCCGTCAAAGCAACACATGCATGCACTCAAATATGCCCTTTGCATCAGCCCAGACAAGTGAACGAAAAGGAGTGGAGGTGGGACTCCAGCCTTGCATCCCTGCCTGCGCCACATGCCAGGCACACCCTGTTTGCAACTTTGCAGCAATGTGAATACAGCAGGAGAGTGCAGCCAGCCATGCAGATTCAGACTGCAGGCAAAGGAATGACGATACCCAAGCCATGATGGCCAAACATATTTTGTAAGCTAAGAGGCGCCGCACCTGCCAGCCCAGAAGAGCACGATGGCCAGCGCCATCGCGCAGCCTGGCACTGCAAAGCCGATGGTCCAGCTCACAGAGTCCTGCAGGCACCGCACCAATGCACATGCACACTTGTGGCATCCTAGGAAGATACACATGCGTAACCTGAGGCTGGCTGGTAGTTTTCCTGTGTCGGTGTCGCCAGGTGGTGCTTGAGGAATTCTGCAGCTCTGACCAGTTAGTTGATGGACGCAGCAGCTGTGCGCAGCACACTCTTCCAATCAGGAACAAGCAGCAGAATATAAAAAGCGTGATTCAAAGCATAGCGATGCTCTTTAACAGCTCCCTCTGTGCACTGCACCAGCCTCAGCCCTCCAAACCTTGGATACACAGCACCCCTCTCATGCCAAGCACTTCTCATCTTGGTCCCAGCCAGGCCACAAACCTGGATGTACACGATGACTGTGCCAGCAATCAACGATCCCACATTGATGGCCAAGTAGAACCTGCACAGGTGCACATATGCAGCTGCAGGTGGTGAGCATTCACAGCAGGTATGCACGGATGATGCTCAGAATGGTGCCAGGCAGACGTCAATCAGAAACTGAGGAAGTGGATGTTAATGGAAAGAGGGACAGGGAGCAGCACATGGTGGTGAAGTGGCCTTTACCCTAAGTGTGGACTTGCTTTGGCACCAACAACTTATGACACCAAAAGCAAGTGCTTGAGCCAAGGAACAAGCAGACAAAAGCAGGTGTGCAAGCCTCAAACAAACTGGCTGCAGACACAAGCATATGGCATATACTCTGGCAGGGGCACAAGCATATGCAGAGGGCCAGCAGGCACAACCACAGAGACGCAGGACGCTTTTGCAGGGCCAGCAGGCAAAGCGCAGGCACAACCGCAGACGCCCCTGCAGAGGGCCATTAGGCATAAGCGCAGGGAGGCACAGGACGCCTCTGAACCAACCGGGGGGGGCAAGTAAACATGAACACCACTTTTAATAACAGATGACTAAAACAACTGCAGCAATGAAAATGATAACAAGAATGGTGGTAACAAAAGAAACAACAAGATTCCCATCGGCACTGAGTCATGTACAGGGAGGGATGGGTAAAGACTCAGTGGCTTCGACAGCACCAGCTGCACAGCCAAACCACAAGCAGATGAGGGACAGACACAGGTGAACTCACCAGTTGAAAAAGGACTGCTTCTCTTTGCAGTCTTGGGGGTCTGTTTCATCAAACTGGTCTGCGCCAAAGGCACTGACATTGGGCTTAATGCCGCCAGTGCCCAAGCTGATCACAGCCAGCGATCCAAAGAGCACGCCAAACTGCAGCATGGGTAAGGAAGAGGGCAGGGTGTATGTGTGGGGGGGGGGCGCGGGCAGCAGAGGTAGCATTAGTTGAGACTCTGTAGGGGCATGCACAGGAAGTGTGAGCAGCAACTGCTCTTTTGGAGCAGGCGCGTTGTGCCTCTTACGTAGCATGTACATAGGGGAAACGATATCCCAAGAGTGGTTGGGGATGTCTAAATGAAGGACACCTGTTGGCGGGTATGAACATCTTGAGTACACTTGTTCAGGGTACAAGCTACCAAACTGCTCCAGCTCACACATCTAACAACAATTTGGACATCCCTCCCTACCACAATGAGCTACGTGTACATTCAGGGCAGCAAGGAGAGAAAGCGGACCTGTTGAGCAGCACAAGCCAGAACAGGGCCATGGATGCCCCAAACTCCTGTTCAGGCACTTACGTCATAATTCAAAGCAGCAACAAAATGTGCTCTCAAAAACAAACTCTCATCCCAAAACAAACGAAAAAATGCACAGGCACAAAACACATGTATTTACCTGCGGCAGGCATTCAAACAATAGCAGGCAGAGGGTGTACAGGATAGGGCTCGGTCACACTCAAATGCATACACCATTGCATCAGCAGAGGCGCGTCTCACACCTGCAGCGGGTTGGCTGTGTCAGCATCCTTGTCGGCATCAGGAATCATGCTACTGGCCGTGAGCATGAGGATGCCCTGCAGTCATTTACAACAGGACGCATGCAGAGAAAAGTGGTGGGAAACGGCAGGCGGGAACAGCATCGCTAGCAGCGCTGAACAGGTGGCAAGGCTGAGCACTTCCGCTGCTGCTTCTTTCATTCAGCTGGCAGGATGCCTGGACTGACCTGGGAACTCACATTTCCGCGTGCAAATAGTGAGAACCACGGCACACCCCACCACCCAGCTCTCAGCCACATCATAAACGATCAGATGGTGCGGGCGGGCAAGGGTGCACCTCTTGCTCCTCATCACAGGCGTTGTAACATTGTCACTGGACTCTTACATGCACAGAACGTATTTCATCTAAAATGAAGCAAAAAACCCTTGAACCTGCAGCAAAGCTGCAAAGTTATCAAGTGGGACATTGCCAGGCCCAAACTCGCCAAATCCACGCACAGAGGCACGTTGAGCGCATTGAGCTGCAGTTGTAGGTTCTCTTCTGGTTGGCTTTGGCGGCCTGACTGCTCAAGCAAAGACGTGTTGGAAATTAGCTCCTCACTTTGCTAAATCAGTACAGTGACTGCACCCCTAGCCACTAAAACCAAGCAAACTTCCTGGTCATCATGTTCCTTCAGAAGCCAGGTGTCGGGCCACCACACGGGCTGGGTGGCTTTGGAACATTGCTGCTGATCCCCCAATCCATAGGGGGGATAGGGGGGATAAGGGGCATAAGGGAGACAACTAGCTCATGACCCTTCAGAAGGGGCACACCACCACCACCACCTGCCCCAAAGCCCAGGGCTATGCACCACAGGGGAGTCACTGGGGGCGAGGCAGTGCAGAGCAGGAGGAGGAGAGTCCACGCCCGCAGGCGCATGGCTGACAACCCACCAGACCCTCACTGCTTCCCATTGGCTCCCAGCTTAGTTTAGGCTGGGCCTGTAAGCCGCTTTGGTGAGGCCCTAGCTAGCTTGCTTGTCAGGGAACCTTTCCTTAATGCACGCAGCTGGAACTGGCTTGCGTAGTCTTTTCTTTTCTGTGGGAGGAAATGCAGGGGACGGGCTGCTCTGACCTATTTTGAGGGGTCTGAGAGAAAGTTCCTCGGTAATTGGTATCACACGCTTTCCCTAAGAACAGGCACTACTCAACATGCTCACAGCCACCAGGCAGGCCACTTCTAGCGGACTTGCAATCCAAAAAAAAAAAACAAGATAACTTTGTCTCCTGGGAGCAGCACACCCTCAAGTCATCGACCACTTGCGCAGCTGTGCCTCGAGTACCTCACCAGGAGGTAGATGGTGGAGAAAACGAAGATGGTTTTGTAGCGCCCCCACAGGGAGTCCGCCAACAGCGCGCCAATGATAGGGGTGGTATAGCATACGCCTTCAAACAAAGCAACCTGTGGCAATATCAGGGCCAGACAGGGTGTAGACTTGTTACCTACAAAGGCTTGCAGGACAGGCAACGTCTCGGGGAAACACATGCCGTCTCTATCTAAGCAAGAGCAGTCATACCACAAACAAGACAAAGGCTATGCTTTGATGCTGGGTCACAATGGCCGTATTTATCTTGCATCTCATTTATTTTGGTGACTAGAGTGACACTTAGAATAGTCCCGGGAGGTGGTAACAAATGCCGATGTTGTGATTCTCACCAGGATGGCCGCAAATGCAGGGTCACCGCCCATGACTTGAGTAATGTAGGTGACCAAGTTTGTGGCTAGGCCGTAATACGCCAGCCGTTCACACAGCTCGTTGCCTGGTTTTGCATCCAACAAGTGTGCGTGTGTTTTTGTGTGTTTGTGTGTGTGGTATTTGTATTATGTGTGCGTGCTTGCGTGTGTGCGCGCCTGTATGTGTCCGTGTATGTGTGTGTGTGTGTATGTGTGTTTGTGTGTGTCCGCGTGTGTGCTTTTATGTTTCCGTGTGTGTGTGTGTGTGTGTGTGTGTGTGTGTGTGTGTGTGTGTGTGTGTGTGTGTGTGTGTGTGTGTGTGTGTGTGTGTGTGTGTGTGTGTGTCGTATGTGGGTGTGCACGCGTATTTCCGTGTGTGTGTGTGTGTGTACGTGTGTGTGTGTGTGTGTGTGTGTGTGTGTGTGTGTGTGTGTGTGTGTGTGTGCGTGTGTGTGTGTGTGTGTGTGTGTGTGTGAAAAGTTTCACATGACTTCTGGCTGCCGGTATGGCCCAAAAGAATCCTGGGTCCCTAGACCTGGGTTTCTTTGTCTATTGCTGCAAGGTTTGCTGCAAGGTTTCTCTCGTGTGCTGGCACGCAGGGGGGCTCAAGCTGCAGCTTACCAAGGATGTAAGGGCAGACGGTAAGCAAGGTGGATTTTTTGCGGGCAGGGCCAACCAAGAGGGGAAGCGCCTCCACATCCTCGTCCTGCTTTCTGGCCTTGGTATGGCTTTGATGCTTTTTGGTCCCCATTCTGGACAGAGGTGGCTTCTCTCACGGGCTGCTGCACTGCATGCAGACCGTCTCTAGTTTACATAGCTAGTATTAGAAACGAGGCACTGATCAAAAGCATTCATTCGTTTAATCTAGCACAGCACATGGGATGCCCAAAAAGTCCCCGAGTGAGTGAGGGCACAAAATCAGGCAAGGATTTAAAAATAAAATTTTTAAGCTGCGAGTTGAAATATGCCACTGACGCACGCCGATGCACCGACGGCACCGTCAGCAGAATACCGGAACTGCAAATCAGGAGTAACCCCCTTTTTTTTCTACGCAAGAATTATTTTCTTGGAGCATCACTAGTTTACACGGAGTACACGTTACAGGAAAAAAAGGCTTCCCTGTCATAACAACTGACTGCTAGCACAGCAGTGCTGTGCGATGGAGGCGATGCAGAATTTTGTGCAGAAACTTAGTCATAGTGTTGGTGGCAACAGTGAGACCGTCAGAGACTTACTAGGCAAGAGCAGAGTTGCAGACCTGAGGAAGGAAGAGCATGGAGGTGTTGCTTGCCTGCGCGCAACCCAGACAGTGGGAGAGGCGCTGCAGGTGCTGGGAGAAAGGAAGATCATGTCTGCACCAGTGCTCGGTGTGGGGCAAGAAGGCACTATGGAAGATGTTCTCGGTTAGTGCTAGCTCGAGAGGCTTGCCTGCGCTGGATTTGCTGACATGGCAGCTGAAATGCCAGAGCAACAGAGAAACATCATGTTCAGTTCTGCCAACTTCCACGCTGGGCCCTGCAGGTTTCTGTGATCTCAAGGACATCCTGTTATCCTTTTTAGAAGGTAAAAATATCTGGTTTTTGCCAGTTGGATGTTGCTTCTCCATACGTGGGAAGTTTGCGTGCCGGCTCCCTCATGAAAATGTTTCCGGCACCTCCATCTTCAATTCTCTGACTTGTAAGAGCAGGGAGTTTGGGCGTGTTGCATAGCATGTGAATGAAAGAGCAACAAACATTTGAAGTCGCTGAGCATGCAAGACCAAAGCTGAATGCAGTTGCAGCATTCAAAAATATGTTGCTGTTGCCGTGGATCAGCTCACCCCCTACGATGCTGAAGCAAGATGGGTTGAAGCAGGCAAGAAGTGGCCAAGGGGTGCAGTTGCTTATCAAAAACACACTTGACTGCTTTGAATCGTGTACTCTGCAGGCCTAAACTTGCAAGAAGTTCATGAAGAAAAGCTGATGCACCGGATGCGAGATTTGGAGGAGAGAGGGGCAGCCTTTGCTGCGACTCAACTCAAGGACTTGAAGCATCTCGGTGAGACCACTTTGCTTTCAAAGGGGAGCGGTCTGGTTGGTCATGACTGGTGCGGACAGCCAGTGATATTGCCAGATGATTTATCAGGTTCAATGACCATGGGAAAGAGCAGATAAACTACCTGGGGAGAGCAACTTCTTCCTACATCAAATGAGGTAAAGGGGACACATTGGCTCAAAAGAGCTGTGAGTCCCCTAAAACACAAACGTAAAGAGATGAGGAGGTTAGTAGGGATCTGGAAGGCTTGTGGAAGCAGCCGGCTCCAGAACCTGGTTCTGATATGTGTAACGCTGGCGCGCCTCAGGTTGGCAAAACTTAGTGAGCATGGTGAACAGATTTGGCATGGAATAGATTGTGTACGGACATCACGCATGATTTTTTTATGCGTCCAAAGAAAGCTGCTCCTCCGCCTCCAACTGCACAATTGCTCCGTTGCTCACATGCAGGCAGCGATGGTGACTTCATCCACTGCACGCAAGCCAAAAGTGGATCCTTACTTGAGATCGTGCTCAAATGCTTTATTGAGCCTCGCACCTCCTGGTGAGGAAATGCCGTGCTGAATGTGCCATTGTGCAGGCAGGTAGCTTCTGTGTACTGCTGGACCTGAATCATTGGATGGACCTGGTCCCCTGAAACCGACAGGCACACACACACACACACACACACACACACACACACACACACACACACACACACACTGATGCTTGCACCGACTTCAGAGGGTTCCTATACCTATATCTGTCACTTACCAGAACATCGTCTTAGTTCACTTCCCCACAGTTGCTGCTCTCTGAATTCCCCTCCCAAGCCCATGTCCGGCTTCTTTGCTTCCTTTTTCTTCAGATCTCTTGTGACATCCCTTGTTTGGCATTATTATGTTTTTAAGACAAAAAAGCTCAGGATGTGTATCCTCTTGTTTGAAGGTAGTAATTATCGTTAAATGTATTTAGAGTTGGCTAAAATGTATATTGTTGCTGTGCCTCTCGCCTGCACCTCTGTTCCTCACCTGACTTTTGTACTGAAATTGCCATTGCACACCCCTGCCTACCATTTTTGTAGGGAGAGTTTTCTCTGCCTACGTTATTTTTATTTTCACCCCTGCCAAGGTTCCCCTTATCTACCTTTGCTTTTGCCTTGGTTGCTCCAAATGTGACGCGTGGTGGCCGTGCTGCTCTGCCTCTGTTGCATGCAGCTCCAGCAGTGATCCAGGCAAGAAGCCAAGCACAGTGCACCGGGTGGCGTGCTTTGATAGCCAGGTAAGGTAATTGATGAGGCTCCCCTCTCTGAAGTATGTGTGGCTGGCTGGAATGTTCCCTGAGATTGTCCCTTGAACCCCAGCCGAGCATTCTGCCCTGGTGTCCGCTTGTTTTTGAAGCAAGTTATACAAGCAGCCAATTTATGGAGAGGCTGCGTGCACGTGGTTGTGCTTGCACTTTGGTCAGAGGCATGCTGAGTTTTGTCTTCGTGTGCTGACTCCCCGTTCAGATGCACAAGCAACGTCATAATGAACAAGCTGTTTGACATACCCACTCTGCTGCATCATTTGTTGCAGTGTTCTAGTGTTTCTCCGTTGCTTAATGCTAAGCATACTTTTATGCAGAATATGTAGCTGCTGCTCTTGTCTGCACAGGGCCGCGTCACACACATTATATCCCAGAGCGACATTGTCAAGTGAGTGTGAGATATGCTGCCTGAGGAGCAAGGTGGGGATGCCGTCTGGGACATGCATTTTGGAGCGAATGCCACTGGCTAGGGGGAGAAGCAAGCCAAGGGAAGAAAATAGATGTTGCAAAGTATCGAAGGGAAAGTTAGGTCCTCTTACCTGGTGCCTTGCTTGGGTTGTGTTTTAGGTCTCTTCCCTCCGGCGCGCTTTACCAACCAACAGCTTTTCACGTATTGATATGGTAAACCTTCTTCCTAACAAATGGCTTCCCTTCGTTGGAAGTCATTCTGCCCTCAAGCCATTCATCCAAGATTAAGCCAACTAGAAACCGATTGCCTTCCATTGAAGATGATTTACCTGCTTAGAGGCGGACGAGGACCAAGTATGCTTTATACCATGGTTTGACATCCTTGCAAGTTTTCTTTTTGTAAAATTGTGTGTGCCCGCAGGTTCCTGTCATCACACATCCCTGCCTTAGGCCATGTGGCTTCAAAGACAGTCTCAGATCTGGGCCTTGTGGGCAAAAAGTGAGGCCTGGGGATGTATAGGGTTTTGCACGGAGAGGGTTTTGCACGGAAAGGAGCTTTTCTTTGAGTTTGGAGATGCCATGGGAGTGATGTAAGACACGTTTGAAGGAAGGAAGGCAAAGGAAGAGCACGAGCATTTCGCAATGAAAGGAGTGGCTGCTTGCAAGCATGTAGTTTCACACCGGCCTTTCCCTGGCCAAGCTGCAATGAAGGAACTGTCATGAAAGACTAACTTAACGTCTGAGCATGCTGGATTTCAGGGAGGTGACTTGTTACAATCTATTTACCAACAAAGCGCCTGGTTGAAGTTGTATACATAATGGTTGAAGTGCACGCATGTTTACAATCCTCAGCCTTCTCATCATTCTTCTTGCCAGCGCTCCCCATGCTCCCAGTGCCGTACTGACAGCCACACGTAGTGCTGTGCTTTGCTGAGAGCCACATGTGTTGTGCCCTCCCTTGAGCTGAGCTGCACGGGTTCTTGCCGATGGATGAATACAGTAATGATTTGATTTCCTTGCTTGGCTGTGCCTGACTTGTCCTGCACTTGTCCAGATTGGAGATGGTCAAGCCAGAGACACCTGCCATCGATGCCTTTGCGCAGTGCACCAGCAAGTGAGTGCAGGAAAAGTTGGAAGTTGAGCCTGAAAGTAGCTATAGTTTTCACTAGCTTGCCTGGGTGGTTTATGGGGAAGACTGGTGTTTTCTGTTCCTCCCAAGTAATGCAGAATTTAAGAGGGTTGGCCATAACTTTTTTCTACACGCACACGCTCATCTTGCAAACTGAACTTGGATCCCGTGTGCCTGATTGAAGGTCAATGCTCAACCTTTGCAGTGATCTTTCTTGACATGCGAAAAAGAAAATCAAGAGTGACACAAATGCAGAGAAGAATGCAACAGCTGTTGCTCGATTGACATAAAAGAGGCTGATGAAAGAGAGCAGGGTGCATGCATTCAGAAAGAAGGTTTGTTGCTTTTGACACAACTGGAACAAACTGAGACACTTGCATTTAAGGCGCACCACAAAGCAGACATGGCTTGTGTCATGTATACGAGGCATCCTTGTTGGAGGGGATTGCTCCCAACATTCCCCAAACCATGCTTTTTTTTGGATCTTCCATTCTTGAGTGTGGACACTTTTTGGTGTCCATCGACAGGCGGCACCTGTTCTTTATGCTGTACGCTGCCATAAAGGCCACCTGCGCTTCGGGTAGCTGACTTGGAGGATGCGATTGTGTATGAAGGGTGTCACTGTGGGCTTCTGCTTTAGGCTAAGCTTCCAGAACGAGGAAATTCACACTGCCTGTGGCTAGTGCTTAGTGACCATGGGATGATGCGACCTTGAAATTTATAGGCCATCCAATCCTACAGACCTTGTCTGGCTGCAGCTGCAGCTATCCCTCTATAGGAGGAGAGCAAAAAAAACTTCCAGATGTGCGGTTCGATTGAGCAGATTCCAATTTGCACGACAAGAGCGCAAGACACGCCTTCCCATGCTAACATGCAACCTGTCTGCTTGAAGATTCCGAATTCAGCTCCCTGGCATGCTTAGTTATAACTGGGCTAGACGTCAAGCCCTCTGCTAGTATTCCTCTTTGCTCTACAATGCAGGCGCCTGTCAGGCTTGCCAGTCGTGGATTCTGAAGGCCAACTGTTGGGTAACTTTGGCATCACTGATCTCCGGTGAGCTTGCTTTTTGGACATAGCTGATCTTCAACATTGATCTGTACAGACTTCAGCCTTACTGTTCTTCAGTGCATAGGTTGCGGTTTGCAAAACAAGTATATTTTGTCATATATTTCTATATTGAATTACCAGAGGAGGCTATCTGAGGCCTAAAATTGCCTGTTTTTTGCATGCTCCCCCGCATATCTGCACCGCAACTGGGAATTTCCAACCTTGGCATCCTCTGTTAGCTAACATTAATAAGGTTTCAAAGTTCCCACTTACGGCACACATGTCTAATTTTCCGCGGTGTGAACCCTAGTTTTCACCACCGGAACTCCATATCTGACCACCCACTGCCCCAAAATTGGGTGCTTTTTAGTGATTCAGGGTCCTTGTAATAAAAGAGTATCATTGCAAAAGAATTGAGTCAAAAACCCCAGTGGTTGGTGTTATGTGGCGGTTTCAGCCATATTCCCATAATGGTTACAATGGGGTTTGACCTTCAGCCAGGTGGTTTGGCTGCTCGGTCTGCTCCAACTGTTCCAACTACACAAAAAAATATCCATGAGTTCGGAAATTTAACAGTAAGTCTCCAAAGTTGCTTCTGCAAGAAAAGAAAAAGAAAAACATTCTCAGAGCTAGCTTGAGAATAGTATAAAGCGCCTGGTTCGTCCAGAAAATTTCCATTTGAGGAGAAGTCAGAGAATAACTGTGCAAACGTTCTTCGAAGAGAACAAACAGGATCGCAAGAACAAAGGAACATGGCATTTTAGGGTGTGAGCATGTAGACGAAAGCGCGCTATGTTTCTCAGCACGTGCTTGCCTAAATCAAGATGCAAATACCTAGGGACAGAAAAGGGCGCGCCATGAACAGACAAGGGTCTCAAAGGAAGAGCCATCCATTGATGATATTTGGCTAATTTGTTCGTGTGTTTACCATGTTCTGCCAAGGCCTCAGCATTCCACACACCTCGCAGCCTTTTTCTCAAATCAACGACAAGCTCCCTCATGACTATAGGCTGCCCAGACCGAACACGATGAGTAAACACGTTGCACCTGTCTAAGCCCATGCATGCAGCTATCAGTTCTGAGGTCCAGCATTTTTGAGAAAGACATTTTCCCACAAGAAGCACCATATTAGGGTTTGTGTGCCCCATGTGAGCTTTAGCCCAGCCTAACTAAGCACACTGGGCGACTTGCACAAATCTGAGCATATGCTTTGGTAGCTTGTAGCGCCAGCTACATTTCAGAGCTGAAATTGTCCCAATCAGATGAAGTGGCTGTGGATGGGCACACTTTAAATGCAAAAAAGGAGCATATTTGGGCATATGCTCAGATAGCCTCTGTTAAATTATATTTTATGTTGCATTGTACATCAGACAACGCTCATATTCGCTGCTGTGCTTGTGGCAATTCCTGCGCAACATACCATGCATTTGATGTCGCACCTTTGTGTTCATCACAACCTACTGCTGGGCCCATGCCTGTCTTGCTCATCACCAGCAAAGGAATGCGGCTGTAAGGACGCATGGCCATGAAGTCAGCACAACAGCAGTGCTGCCTGTCAGCCCCAGGCGTCCTTTGCTTGCTTGTGCTGTGAATTGCCTGGTGCCAATGATGATGGTCGATGTGTGGAAAAAGTGGTCATTTGTACAGTGTTGATGTGTGACGATGGACCAGAATAAACAGGAAGCATGGGTCCCTAATTTGAGAAGAACATGCACTTCGCTATGTGACGGGATGCGTTGCACACGCGCGATATTCATGGCTGCAGGAGTATCAACCCAGAGCACTTTGGTGCATTAGCTTTGCCCGTGGCGGAACTTTTGGCGTTGGAACACCACACCGAGTTTGCAAGGTGTGTTGTTGTTTGCATCATATTGGAAAGCTGGCCGTCTGATGTTTTTTTTGCAGACAGCCACAGCTGTTAGGCACCTGCCTGGGTGCAGTTTATCACTCTGCCTGAATTCCTATCCTGGAGGAGTGCTAAGAAACCGTGCTTTACTCTGCCTTGGGAACAATTTCCATGTGCCGGAGGAATGCCTGAGCGAGTTTATTGGTATACCCTGGGTTGCCAAGCTTTGCCCAAGCCCAGAATCATCCCTCTTCTCTGTTTGCAGGTTCAACCGACGGAGTTCTGAAACAGATGGTGCCCCCGCCAGGCATCGGTGAGTATGATTTATGAAGTGTGTGTGTGTGTGTGTGTGTGTGTGTGTGTGTGTGTGTGCGTGTGTGTGTGTGTGTGTGTGTGTGTGTGAGAAGTAGTGTGTGTGATGGGTGGGCCAAATCAAGGCTTGACGAGTCGGATCCTCCTCGTTCACCTTTGGCACCTCACAATTCAAGGACGGTTTGTGTACCTCATTCAATAGAGTTCTCCATAAGGAGGGAGAAGATGGGCCCTAGATGCATCTTGACTGTCATTCCACGCCAGAAACATAAAAGGCTACAACAGGGGGAGCCAGCGGGCAGAATTTTGGACTGTGCACTTCAATTGCATTTTTCAATTGTGAATTTTGAGCACCAGAGGTATTGATTAGTATTATATATGTGTATATTTGTGTATATGTTTGTGTGTATGTGCATATATACATGTGTGTGTATACACACACATACATACACAAACAATAAATATAAGTATGTGTAAAGGCAAGATTGGAGGGGAAAGGGTGTGGAGGGCAAAATCTTTTTGACTTCTTGCTCCCAAACCCCATATAGAATTTTTTAAAGACATTTATATGGAGAAACTGAATGTGCGTCAGACTCCTGGGCTCAAGACTTGTCGATTGGCGCCCTTTGAGTGCTACGTGGTTATTAGGGGGGCCTTTGTGCATGACAAGGAGTCTGTGCAACGCACATAAGAGTGTGGGCCACAAAGATTGTGACGGCAAGAGCGCAGCAAGTCGCACCAGAGTTCCAGGATGGTCAACATGAGATACTTTCCCTCTCTGTTCCGGGATGGCTATTTGTGGACCTGCGAGCCAGTTTTGGGTGCCTGACAGGGAATGTACGCACAGCTCAGTTTTAGCTCCCTCAGTTCCGTTGCGATCTACATTTATGTCGTGGGAAGCATGCAGAGGGGAGGAGTGGATTCCAGCTCCCCTGATTCCGTTGCGATCTACATTTTTGTTGTGCGAAGCATGCAGACGGGAGAAGAGCTTCAAGAAGAGCAGACTGGCACCCTCTAGGTCTGGCAAGGGGTATTGGAAGTGGGTTCTGGAGGGGTGAGAGAGATCCAGCCCAGAATTCACATACACTTCCCATCAGGAGGTGGTTCTTTCACCTCCTGACAACGCGTTTCCATTGCAGCAGAAATCCTGAGGGGCAACCTCACCAAGCTTGAACTTTTTCAATGAGGAGATGGAAGTCATTTTCTTGATTTGAAAATTTTTGGGTGCACAAAAGCAGGCCTGCTTCTAGCGCTGCACTCAAGCATGATCTGGAAAAGCCTCTCCTTCAGACTAAATTCTCATTTCCAGTGCTACTAGAAGCTCATTATAAAGTGTGTCCATCTTGAATTTCTTTTCAGACACATGGGTGTTTTGTTTCACATTCTAAAAGCCCCTGTTGCCTCTGCAGTTTTGTTGAGGAAAGGCGGAAGACATGTGCAGAGCTTGGCAGGGACGTGGGCCAGACACTCCTGGTAGTCAAACCAGACAGCAAGCTGGTAGAGGTATGTGTGGCGGTGGGAGAGCCTCTGCATGGTGTACATATGAGTGTGTGTGTGTGTGTATGTGTGTGCAAACTCTATGCAAGCACGCATAATTGTAGCCTATTGTTCATTTATGCATGTTTTGAAAAGTACGGTTCATCTCCGGCTTCCGTGTAAAAACACTTTTCATTGAAATCAGTGTCCATGGTGCCATTGATGTGCTGACAATTTAGGTTGGAGGGGCATGCTGTTGTTGTTCCAGCCCACACCAGCCTTGATTGTTAGCACGTGCCTGTACTCACCTTCGCGTTAAGCATTCGTGATTGTAAATTGCTGTGTTCCCTGCAGAAGCCTTGTATGGTAACAGTGCTTTGCTATTTTATTCTTCTGACTTCCATGGATGTCCACGGAATAGACTTTTTATGACCCAGCCACAAGACCAATGACGTCCTGACTCATGCTCTGTTGCATTGATGAATAAAGTGCAAAGCCCTCTTAAGGGTCTTGTATTGAAATCCTTGAAGGAGGTTGGGTTAGGGTCTAGGCAACAATAGGGTAGGCAACACGACAAACCTGCAATGTGAGTTCAATCAAACTCGGCAAAATGAGCGCTGCTTGCTCATCAGCCTACTTATAGTCGGTTTACGACTCAATTGCCAATACAAGCTGGTTCATTTGCTTTTGCTGCTCTGCGTGTCACAGGTCCTAGACATGCTTGCCAAGCGCCGGTCACACCGGGTGTACATTGTGGATGGCGATAACAAGCCTGTGGGTGTGGTGACCTGCACTGACGTGCTCTCCTTGGCTCTGAGGCACTAGCAGGCCTCATTGTCCAGGGCCTGAGTGAGCATCGTCTCATGTGGTGGAGAAACATGAAGCAGCCAGAAGGTGTTGTGACCTGCACAAATATGCTCTCCTTGGCACTGAGGCACTAGCAGGCCTCATTGTCCAGGTTTTGGGTGAGCATTGGGTGTGCATCACTGATTCAGTGCGCTTGTCTGTTGTGAAGAAGCATGACCCTGCTCTGACGTGCGCTCTTTTGTCCCGCGAATATTGGACAGCATGATTTGCGCAGCGTTCTGAAAAGGAAACAACGGTTCCGAAAACATAGCCCGTCCCAGACAAAGGTTGTGCCTGAATTTGATGAGGGGATAGGGAATAGCATGCATGACACAGTGCCTCAAACTGACATTCTAGGTTTAATGTTCGTGAATGATTTTGGCTTTGCAAATTAAAGATCTTGGCATTCTAGGTCTTGCGTGCATGCTGCTAGCCATTGAGTGGATTCATGAATGGGCGTACTTTTTGCTCCCAGCACATATGGGCCTCAAGTGGGTTATTTTAAGCTTATGTCACTTAATAGCCTCGCTTGGGGCCCACATGTCTAATCAGCCGTGACTTGTACCCTACTTTCTTCAACCAGCATGCATGATCTGGTGCTTAAGGGCACCGCCTTATAGTTAAGTAAGAAAATGAAAGAAGAGTCTACGCCGGCCAAGTGGCCGCGTGCATTAAGAGAGAAAAGAAACAAAGAAAAGAAAAACTACGTAGGCAGTGAACACTCCCTACATCAATTAAGGAAAGAGGACCACATTGGTGCACACCGTATGACCCACCCACCACATAGTTCAGATTGAGAGAAGCACAGCAGGCAGAGAAAGAAGACAGGTCCAGCAATGAGAAAGAAAGCAGGATGATAGCTGAAAGACTGCAGTTCCAGACCTCCAACAGTAAGCGGAGTCAGCATTGTCAGCCTTCCAACCATGGAAAGCCATGCCCAGCAGCTAACTGCTGAGCACAACTTGTAGTTGAACTACAGTCTGCATTCTGGCAGACTGGCTTAACTAGCTGCTAGCAGCTGCTGACCACGCAGAAGCCTGTGGAACAGCCCTAAGAGCACTGGTGCCGACACATTAAAAGCACACCTTGACCGGCCCCCAGACCATAGGCACCACCCTCCACTCGCCTAATATCATCCATGCCTCCCATGCCTCCGCTCGGCGCTTGGCCCATCTTTGTCGCTGCCTACACCACTCCACCAGCGTCCCACGCACGCTCCGCGCCACAGGACCAGCTGCATTCCGCAAGCCTCTGCTAGCACACACTAACCCCCACGCTGCTGCTGCTGCTGCACACCGCTGTTGCGTGGTGACGACAAGCGGAAACGAACCGCAAGTGCACGCTTTAAAGAGCGTGCACGGCACCAGACGTCACCGCGTGCACTAAAGAAAGGCTCCCTAACTAGCAAGCTACCAAGGGTATCGCCAATACCCTATCTTTGCAGATGGGCATCGGGTAACCGTTGATATTCCACCTTGTAGGAGCTGGTTGAGATTTAGGGATCTGAGTCAAAAGAGCCGGAAGTCCACTCTAACACAAAACAGGAACAGAAAGGGCTAGTGGTGATCTGGAGTGTTGCTAGAAGCACTTGGCTCCAGAACCAGGCTGTGAGGAACATTCGTGTTTTCAATTGTGCGCCGAGTGGTAACAAGTTTGTGGGTCCCCAGTCCGGGCGTCCAGGAGCATGGCGAGTAACCCTCCAGATCCCCATTAGGGAAGGGAAGGTTTACATAGCTGTACCTGCCTGCGGGGGCAGCTTAGCTGAGGCAAAACGTGCCTGTAACCAAACCACTGGCAGTCCAATCTAGATCCCCATTAGATCTGTTTCTGGCTCTCTCCTAGGCTAGCTGTGTCCAGTGTATGCTTACAAGGTTTACAAGGATAAGGTTTTCAGTCAAGAAGTGTGACTACTAGCCTGCTCATAAATGGCAATTAATTCATGAAGGAAAAAGGGAAGTTTGTTGTTTTTTCTGGTTTAAAAAAGCAGACACATCATGAGATCCTGCCTGTGAGAACAAGGGAGCATATTTCCTGCGGAGAGAGACCACCTGGGGATGTGTGCAATGAAAGAGGACTCCTGACATGTCGGACATGTTGTTCATCCTGGACATCATCATCAGCCTCACAAAGGTCACAGTTTGGGGAAGACCTGTGATTCCAAGTTGCTGTCTCATAGCGGAGGGTGTGAACACGGAGTCTAAATCGAGCCACGCTGCGAATGACATCGTGGGGGAGGTCAAGAACATGTATTTGGGGAGACTATAAGGAGAATGCATAACCAAGGCTCTTTTAGTAGGAGGAGCGCACCACTGGTGATAGGTCAAGCATTTACTGTTGCGCTCTTTTGGGTGTGTGCTGGAAAAAGGCACCCAATATTGTAGATGCCTGGTCCTGAGTTCCACCACAAAATGACTGAGATTTGGAGGCAGCACAGCTGCAGCATGCAGGCCCCTGCAAACTCTTTAATGCAAAAGTTGTGACTCTCCACACCATCCTTTTGGGTGTTGGTGGGACCTGCTACACTGAGCACACCCTTAATTGGTTTAAACAACTGGGACTTGACCACCAACGCACCAATAAACTTGCTCGCAAACTTCATGCCCATTCTGTCATATATGCCAACAAGCTTGTTACCACTAGGTGTGCTATTGAAAACAAGAATACTTCTTGCAGCCAGGTTATGGAGCCGGGTGCTTCCAATAACCCTCCAGATCCCCATTAGGGTTTTCTTTTTGTAGCTTCGTGGTGGAGGGGACTCACGGCTCTTCTGAGCCAATGTGTCTCCTTTTCCTTAATTGATGTAAGGAGAGTTTCCTCTACCTACGTAGCTTTTCTTCTTCTTTTTCTTTTTCTTTCTGAGATGAATGGGCTCACAATTCAGCAGCTTCTGTTTGAAAATGTGGGAATGTGCCAAACCATCCATGGCTGACAGAATATGGGAGGTCCAACAATCATCAGATCTCGAGCTCAGCCGCATGTCAGCCTGAAAAATCTTTTTCATTGTGGAGCTGTTGCATTGGGTCAGGGAGTTGTAAAGACGCATTGCTGCTTGGAACCAGTTGAATTGCAAGGGCTCCAGACCACGTTCATGATGCACCAAGAGGGAGTAGTGTCCCTGACCCCCAGAGTTCTTTTAAGCACTGTTACCAGCCACTTCTGTATGGGATTGTCCATCTCTTTTCCTTGCCGAAGGTAAGGGGTAGCCCAGATCTGACTTGCATACATGCCAGCAGGGATTGCGTACGTCTTGAGGAGCCAGATCTGGGCGTGTAATTTGTTGGCAAGGTCGTGCTCCTGAACAAACTTTTTGACTCGGAAAGTACCAGCTGTGAATGGTCTCAACGCTGCATCGGCCGCAACATCCAGATTGATTGTTTTGTCACACACGATGCCGAGATATTTGAAAGTATCTGTGTAGGGAAGCTGCGTACCATCAAATTAAAGTGGGGGCAAGTTATCAGACCTGGAATTGAAGCACATCACCTCAGATTTCAGTTTGTTGACAGTCAGCGACTTCCTTCCAGCATAACCTCTCAATTTGTTTAGCATGTTCTGCACGTTGGTATGGTCATTGGACATGAGAGAGAGGTCATCAGCAACAAGTAAGTGAGTCACCATGAAATTGGGAATGCCGGTGAGTGCACCCTGCACCCCTTCAGCCAGACAGTCAATGTCGTTCAAGTAAATTGAAAAAAGCAGGGGGGGGAGAGGGCACCCTTGTTTGATCCCAAATGATGGCTACATATTTGCTCTCTTGTCCCCATCCAGCAGTGTGTACTCATCCTCATGGTATAAGTCTTTCAGGATAGACACAATGTGGTTTGGCGTCTGACAGTTTTGTAAATGTTCCCACAGCCAGCTCCTTGGGATGGAGTAATTTGCTTGCTTGAAGTCAATGAAAGCAGTGTACAATGGTGATGAGCCCCCTTGTACTTTCTGAGCCGCATCTCGCAAGTGCCGCAGGATGAACAGGGGTTGCAGTGTACTACGGCCGGGGTAGAAACCAAACTGTGTGTCCGGAATTTTGTTGTGTTGGCTACACCAGTCTTGAATCATGGAGCGCAGCAAGTTGGCATACAGTCTGCATAGCGTGCCACTCACTGCAATCATTCTGTAATTCCCTGGATCTGTCACTGGGCCCTTTTTGTGAATCGGAGTCAGCTTGGCCTCTTTCCAAGACCTGGGGATGTGGGCTTTTCGTGTAAGTTTAGAGGGCCTTCTGGTGAGGCCTCTAGCTCTCCAGTTAGGGGACCTTCCCTTAATGCATGCGGCCTTTGGCCTGCGTTGACTTTTCTTTTTCTTTTCTTTTGTGGGCTTAGAAAAGAATAGAAACACTACGTAGGCAGCAAAAACTTCCCACATCAATTAAGGACTCCTTTTGGAAAGGGGGCCACGTTGGTGCAAAGATTGTATGACCACCCCACCAAGAAGTGCATTTAGTTGATGGAGCTGTATCACGCGGTTAGCTGAACTGGTCCCCCATAGCTTACTTTAGGCTGGGCCTATGGGCCTCTTTGATGAGGGCCTAATTAGCTTGCTAGTTAGGGAACCTTTCCGAAAGGAGTCCTTTATGCACGCAGCTGGACGTGGCTTGCGTTGTCTGTTCTTTTCTCATTCTTATTTTTACCTACTACAGTTGGTTTGGGAAAGTATAAAGCAAGGGAAATTCAGCAAATCCTCTTTTCCTATTCTTTCTTATCTGTGCATGCGGCTTGGCTGGCATAGAAAAGAAAAGAGAAGACTACGCAAGCCAGGTCCAGCTGCGTGCATGAAGGAAAGGTCCCCTAACTAGCAAGCTAGCTAGGGCCTCACCGAGGAGGTTAGCAGGCCCAGCCTAAACCAAGCTATGAACCAATGGGGAACAACTAATGAGGGTCAGGCGGGTTGCTGTCAGCCATGCGCCTGCGGGCGTGGACTCTCCTCCTCCTGCTCTGCACTGCCTCGCCCCCAGTGCCGCCCCTGCCCAAAGAACCCTGCAAGTATAATGAGTGCCTGGTGTTTATTATTTTTGTTAGTGATTGGAGTGCATGGCAACTTAATTGAGAGGCTAATTTTTCTGCGTTATGTCTGGTAAGACCCAGCTCAATCAGGGGAGTGATGGTGTAGCCATTATAGATAGTACCTGCTACACCAAGTAAAATGGTGCACAAGGTCAACTTATCATTTTTGTTTGGGTTTCTGAGACTACGGGTACAAAGTCTGGAAATGGCACCAGCATGCTGGTCAGCGGCTGTTTGTAGGATGGGTAAGGGGTTAGTGTCAGGGCAGAATTTAAGTTCCACAAGGTAAATATCTCTGTCGTGGGCAGGTATCATCCTAGGGTTAAAATAGGTTGCTCTCCCTGGGATAGGGCGCACAAAGACAGCATCAGGACGGCTTTGGTGTCGGGCAGAGGGGCCAGAACCATTGGAAAAAGCCCAGTCAGGAATATCCCTGGAGATGTTTTCAGGAACTTCAATGCCCTGTTCTTCGAGTTTTCCTCTACAGCAAGCGTCCATGGCAACAAGGAATGAGCTATGTGCACCTTTGCTCAGGGCTTCGCAACAAAGACTGAGGGCAGTGTTGTGTCTGTTTATGAACATCCCTTGGCATGTTGGGTGTGAACATCCAAGGACAATGTGATTGGAGCTATACATATTGCCGCATAATCGGCAGTTGGAGGAGCCAGAGGTGTGATTAAAACCTGACAGCATGCTTCTGGGTGTAAATTACGCCAGTGCGGTACTTGAGAAGGTTTATCTGTTGCTTACTATGCTTAGGAAGGGTAACCTTGGGGTTGCTCCTAAAGGATTTCCTAATTTTTTGGTTCGCAAGTTTAGGGGATGGCTTAGGTAAGCTTGTGTTGGTATTGCTGTTATGAGAAGGTGGCTTGGATGGCATAGACTCAAAGAAAAAGAAAAACTACGTGGGCAGAGGGAGCTCTCCCTACACCAATAAAAGAAATGGAGACAAATGGGCTAAAAAGAGCCAAATGTCCCCTGCACCACAAAGCAGGAGCAGAAGGAGCTAGTGGGGACCTGGAGGGTTGCTGGACTTACCATTTTCCGTGCATTTGCTTGCTAGCTTGTTAGATTGCTAGCTTGTTAGCACCAAACGCGCTTTTGAGAAGACTTCTTTGAACTCTCAGGTGCAGGCTACTGCTAGTAACCCTCCTGATCCCCATTGATTCTTCTTTTGTTTCTCTTGGTGAAGGGGATACACGGTGCCTCGGCCCTAGGCATCCTCTTTTCCTTAATTGATGTGGGGAGTGTTTTCACTGCCTACGTGGTTTTTCTTTTTTTTCTTAAGTTTTGAGTCAGTCCGTGCTCACGGCCAGAAGATTGAAGCTTGCAAACCACTGGTTTGCATTTAAGCCACGATGGCTTGGTGACATGGATTCATGTGACATATGTGGCTGCAATGGAGTACAAGAAGAGAAGCATGTCCACTCTTACTTCAATTGTGGGAGCTTCAAGCAAAGCGTCACTTCAAGGTTCAAAGATTTTGTATCCCTAATAGACCACTTACCCCTCACATCGGGTGCTCCGCAGTATGAGAGGCGACGAAGAGGTAAGGAGCAGCACAACTTCAGCCAGACAACTTCGTAAATTGGACATCCAAGACCAATCTATCTAATTTATTGATATTTATTGCTTTGAAAATACAAGGCCTGGTTCCCAGCTAAGAGCCTCACAGCAACAACACCATGATGTTGCTGTTCACTGTGACAGTGAACTGTGCAAACAACTTCAAAGCACCAAGACCGCACTCCACACAATCCTCCTGAGTGTGGGTGGGACTATATGTACTGCCCATACCCTGGATCAATGTTAAAAACAAGGGATTGACCTGCAAAGATCTGCCAAACTTGAGCGAAAGCTCCATGCCAATTCTGTGCAACATGCGCACAAACATACCTCAACCAGGCGTGCCATTGAAGACAAAAACAATCATTATAATCCCGGTGCCGTGCTCTGCCATAAACCCACCAGACTCACACTAGCCTCCCTCTTACCCTCTGGTGAAAGAGACCCATGGCTATTTGAGCCAGCGTTTCTCCTTTTCCTTAATTGATGTAGGAAGCGTTCTCAATGCCTACGCGGTTTTTTCTTTTCCTTTTAGTAAGGGTCTTACCAAAGGCCCCTTAAACCTGGGCTTAAGCTGATGGCAGTTGTCATACCCAGAATGGCAAACAAGAAATTGGAGCAGGTGTCTATTGCCGTATTATTGACAAGAAAAATTATGTCAGCCCAACGGTGCTGGAATTACCAATACCATACGCCAGAGCTGAATTAGCAGCAACTGCTGCTGCCATTACGCACTGTTATCCACACATTGCTTCAGACAGTCTCACCTCTTTCCATCATGTAAACAAATAATATACCCCCAGAAACACTAGCAAAGCAGCTAAGATATACTAATTTAGTGTCAGCTCTCAATAGCAACTCTGGTCCCCATTGACCTCTTTATTTTCTCCCTTGGTGAAGGGAATATGCGGGTGTCTCGGCCCCAGGCATCCTCTTTCTCGAGATTTGATGTGGTGAGTATTATCATTACCTGTGTAGTTTCTCTTTTTTCTTTTCTAGCAACTTTCATGCCAATGCCTACAAAGTGAAATCCCATGCTGGCATTGCTGGTAATGAATGTGCAGGTGCCGATGCAAATTACCAGGCAAATCAAGCCAAAGATAGCATGGCAGATACTGAAATCTAAAGCGCAGGTCCTGGCGGAAACCCATTTTCACATTTCATCTGGCTAGCCAAGGAGGAGAACAGAGAGCAAGCTGCGGACACATCCACGGCTCCTGCACCCGCTTTCAAACTCACTTACTTTCCTGACCTTCAAAATGACCTAAAACCCACATACATTTAAATCACAGACTTCAATATGTCAATCCACAAAAAAGACTACAACTCTAACTCTCAGAGCTCGTCACCACTCATAGATAAGAAAATTGGCAATACCTTCAGAAACATACCTGTTGTATTCTCGCCTATGAACTGCGCACACCCTCAATACCACGACTGGGTTTGCAGGTCTTTACGAGAATTGGTTACTCATTTTGATACAGTATGAGGATGTATTACCAGCGTCTGGTTGGCCAGGCTACCGGGCTGAAGGCCTTCTTTCATCCCTTGTATACACTCTGGCATGCTTAGGCACTTAAATAGGTTTTCTTGAGCAGCCATAGGTTTTCTTGAGCAGCCAGGAAGATGTCGAGAGGATCCTAAGCCGTGAAGCTTGGTCAATAAGTGAGATTGAGTGAGCATGAGGCTGCATAAAGCTCATGGAAATAGATGCTTGGGATCAACATCATGATTTGTGCGGTCTACCATAGAAACTACATATCATTGGTCTGTTCAGCCTGCCATGATGCTATGACTTTTTTTAGTCTGCTGCTTTGGGACGTATGCTGTGTGTGCTCTCCTTGCTGCAGAACTCACACTGTCCTTTTGCTTATGTATCCCATTACTAACTAATAATAGCAAAACCCATGGACTCATTTCAGTGCGCTTCTTCTCCTCTGAATTAAAATGTTTTTTTTTTCGTTTTCCCTGCTTGTGCTGGGTCTGGCACTTCTCTTGTTTGAGCTCCTTGGTGTGCTGCATCTTAGTTACCTACCACACATGGTTCTTTCAGAATTCATTCACACGTTTCGTAAATGATTTTATTGCAGACTTGAGGTACAGATTGCCAGGAGTTCGGAAAGAAGCCGAGTCAGTGAACCCCAGAGGAAACAACAATAAGCTTGCTACCTACCAAGCTTCAAGGTCAACCAACCAAGTTGGTTTGCTGCTCCTTTTGCACTGCATGGCATGCAACGCTCGTCAAACCGGCACACCCCTGCCTTGGTATCTTTTTCTGGATCTGCCCAAGCAAGCCATGTGATCGTGAGCAGTTTCCGGCTTCGTGCTTATACTTCGAAAGTTGAATCGGCTGTTTGGCAGGTTGGAACCTCTGCTTGTGACAGGTGCTCTTTCAATCAAACTCAAGATGAAGCACATGTTCTTTTTAACTGTATTGATGTGCCGGAGTATCACATGCTTTTTGAAACCTTCTTCCAGAGATTCTCTGAGACGCAACCTTTTTTGCTGCATCAAGTTGTTTCTCAGGTTGTTTTCCATTCCTTTCATCAGCGAAACACACCACTTTTATTAATTGTGTCTGAGCTTATCGTTTTATTCCTGGCTGGATGTACCGCTCTGGTTAGGAAAAACATACCTAGTCCCATCTGGCATGTATGCAAGCCAGGTGTGGGGCACAGAGTATGTAAAGGAAGGCCAGGGATTTTCAAGCGAGTTGCAAGTGCGCCACATGAGTTTTTTGAAGGGCACATTAGGTGTGAAGCGTGCAACTACAAACTGGGCAGTTCTAAGAGAATGTGGGATGTGCCATTGCAGTTAAACTGTTTTAAGTCCGCTATCAAGATGTACAATGGTCTGCTCAATTCTAATTGTGAGACGCTCCGGAAGGTCTTGAAGGCAGACATGCTCTTTGCTTACAGGGGGCTTCAGGGGGGGGAGGGTCACTGGGCGCGCGGAGTTGGATACCAGGAGAAGGAGAGTCCGGGCGTCTCGGGGCACTGCTGACAACCCGCCCGATCCTCATTAGTTCTGTTTCTTCCCTCTCCTAGGCTAGCTATAGCTAGTGTAGTTTTGAGGGACCCTTGGTGAGGCCCTTTCTAGCCTGCTAGTTAAGGGACCTTTCCTTAATGCACGCGGCCTCTGGCCTGCGTAGACTTTTCTTTTTTTCTTTTTGAAGGCAAGAAAGAAAAGAAAAGAAAAACTACGAAGGCAGAGGAAACTCTCCCTACATCAATTAAGGAAAAGGAGACACATTGGCTCAGAAGAGCCGTGAGCCTCCTCCACCACAGGCAGACTTGCAATTACACTCCAGGGCCCCCTCATGTTGGACTGCTCAGATCCTGGATGGCTTTCAAGGATTGTGGCGCTGTGAGTCTTTTGTAACAGCGATGAAGCAGGGTATGCCTATCTCACTGCAGGATTTCACAGATGATTTGAGGCACAGATTGCGCGGTGCATGGAGAGCTGTTGAAGTAGTGGATCCGCGAACAACAAACAATAAACTGGCCACGTATCAAGCATTCTTTGCCCTGCCTCTTGACCGAAATGTGCACAAGCCTATCCGGCTGCCAGGGTATTTGCAACTGGATTTGCCTCAGCATGTCATGCAGAATGTTAGCCGTTTCAGTAGCGATTTTTCTCAGTAGATCCATGTTGAGAGCTCATACTTTGACTGTGGAAACTGCGTCTTGGGAGGATGGGATTTCCTGTGTGTGATCGGTGCTGATGCGGGCAAATTCAAGATGAGGCCCATGTTCTCTTCATGTGTAGGTATGAGTGCTCTAAGACAAAGGTGCTCCGAGTTATTTTGGACTTTATCTGGCAATTTTTCACCTGCACATCCTTTCTTCCAGCAGCAACTTAGTGTCCAGGCTGTATCTAATTTCCTCTCGCAACGCAATAAGAAGCTTAGCTATTTCATGCCTGAGATTTTGGATTTGCTGTTGGCTGGCATGGACCAGCCACAGGCTGATCAGCCGAACAGTCTGGCTGGACACCCGCGACCCGCGGGACACATATAGTAAGCTGGCAACTTACCAGTCTCTTTTTGCAGTGCCTTTTGACCATAACGTGCGTGCCCCTGCCCGTTTACCAAGGCACATGCATTTGGATTTGTCTCCACATGTCATGACGAATGTTAGCCGTTTCAGACTTAGGGCACACACACTGAAGGTGGAGACAGCAGCTTGGGATACTCGGAACACTTTTGTGTGATCGCTGTTCTTGTGATGAAATTCAAGATGAGGCTCATGCCCTTTTGGTGTGTAGAGACGCAGATGTTTGTGCTTTGAGAAGAAAGTACGCTTACCTGTTCAACTGTTTCTCTGGTGATTCTTCAATGGAGCAACCATTTTTACAACAAGCCAGTGTCCAGGATGTTTCTGATTTCCTCTTGCAACACAACAACACGCTTTTTTCGTTTGTTTCTGAGCTTATGGACATTATGTTGGCTGGCGAGGACCAGTCACAGGCCGATCAGCCGAACAGTCTGGCTGAAGGTCCCCCTGTGTAAATCTTTCCTCATCTTTCCTCAGCCTAGCAGTCGTGCATTTTGACTGATTGCTTCTCTCTTGTATATCTTGAAATTCCTTGCAGCTGTACCTGCCTATGAGGGCAGATTAGCTGATGCAAACATGTGCCTGTAACCAATCCAGTCTGACACGGAGAGCAAGAGCGATGCACAGAACTCAGTCGCAGCATTTCAGGAATGCTGACACAAACCTGGCTTAGCCTGGGTGATAGCCTTGTTTAAAAGGTCTCTAAGACGCACATGCGATAGCTTTGATGCGAAAAGCAACAGCTTTGTGTTACACTGGTGAGCGAACGAAGAAATTCTAAAGCATTTATAAAATTGTAATATAGGGGAAAACAGGTTGTTAGGACAGTCCCTCACGAAAGGCATCAGGAGGAAAAGCAGCAGGCACCCTTTCCTCAACAAGTCGTCAAAAGCTACGAAAACGTATGACAATGGCAAACTTAACTAATATAAGCGCGGCATGCGCACACAACAGATATTTTGTCTTTACAGGTAAAATACACTCAAATTGCAAACCAATATCTTAAGCAAACATGCCCAAATGGACAAACAATCCTTGATGACAGGTTCTTGAAAATACAAAGCAACAATTGATGTGTACGAACAACTGCCGATCAAAACTGGATGCAGAACAACTGATGGTATAAATCAATAAGAAATGACAGCATATTTACAAAGTCAAAAAAGCAGAATGTTATTCCTTCCTTACAGACAGCACCTCCTTCGCTTACCATATTTCTGGGTATCCTGCATTGAAGTCTGTATATGCACCCAGAAGGCCCAAAAAGTGCTGGTTGTGCAATGTGGGCGTATGAATGTGCAATCTATTAGGTACTCTCTTACATACAAAAAAGTGTCCTCCCATCCCTTCCCCCATCGACACACAGAGAAAGAAGGGATTGGCTTCATTCAGGACTTGCCAGTATGAGGTTTGCAAATGTACCATCTTGGACCGTCAGGCTCCATGCAGACGCACCCTCTTTGAATGAAAACACACTCCAAGCATCAACCATGCTGCTTGAGGCTAACCTTCAGTTTGTAGCACAAGTAAGGCCTGCTCTGTATGAGCACAGTGCCCCTCATGCACAACGGCAATGTTTGAGGGACATGAGGCAATGAGCAATTATTATAGAGAAGATAATATAATGCGGGCAGGTTTGCACTCTGTTATCCCCGTGGAAACCGCGTTACGCCTGCACCTCGTCGTCTTATCCAGCTGGCTTCAAGGAGTCATCCTGAGCTCAAAAAACAAATGCTACTTCTCTTATATGTCCCTGTGGCATGCTGAAAAAAGCACTCGCTCTAAAATCACTCCACTTCCGGGCAGGAAATTGCTTGCCTGAGAGCCCACAAATTGTATGACCTATGACACCCGTCGTGGCTGGTACAGTCTTCTCCTCTTCCCAAAAATTTTAGGGACTTTTGAATTCCTGCTTACCAGAGCAGGCAGAGCAGCTGTGCCTTGCAGCTGCAATTTGGCTCACACCCCTAACGGCCACCTGGTGTGCAAGTGTGCTGCGGGGTTCGCTCACTCACTGCATGCAGTCGCGGAGCACAGCTTGCCTGTGCCTGCTGCTGGTCTTGATGGTTGCACCTGCGCTACGCAGCAGCTCCTCTGCTGCCTGTACGCGCAATGCCTCGCTCCGCGCCTCTGCTGCTGCAGCTGCAGCCGCCTGCTGCTGCCGCGCCTCCGTCCTGCTGCTGCTGCTGCCCCAGGACGAGCGGCCCAGCTCACGCTCGTGATGGTGGTGGTGGGAATGGCGGGAGCGGAGGGGTACGTGGTGAGGTTGGTGGGGGTGTTTGTGCTGGCAAGGGGGCAAAAGTATTGCTGCGCTGGAGGGGTCTGCTGTAGATGGTGGTGGCTCCCCGTGAGTTGGAAGTGCCCCAGATGGTCCGCCAAATGCTGCTGGTGAGCCTCCAGAAGCAGGTGCCTGGCTGAGGGGGATACGGGCACCAGCAGGCAAACCAGCTTGGTGGGGGTGGCCAGGGATGGCTTGAATAGGAAGTGTGGGATATTCGCGGGCGCTGTTGGCTGAGCGACTGGGGGTTGTGGGCGCAGAGTTGTATCGGCTGGGGGACTTAGGCTTCCTGCTCAATCCCTCAGACGCCAGCAGGCCGGCCACCGTAGCAGTAGCTGCAAGAGGGGCCTTACTGGCATCCACCGAGTGCAAGGTGGAGGGTGAGGGGGTGGGCTGGTGCAGGCTGGATTGGGCGTTGTGTGCGTTGGCACGCATTCTGCAGGCGTTCGTCGTGTGTGTGTGTGTGTGTGTGTGTGTGTGTGTGTGTGTGTGTGTGTGTGTGTGTGTGTGTGTGTGTGTGTGTGTGTGTGTGTGTGTGTGCGCGCGCGCGCGCGCGTGTGTATGTGTGTTGTGTTTTGTGTGTGCGTGTTGTGTGTGTGTATGTGTGTGTGTGTGTGTGTGTGTGTGTGCGCGTGCGCGCATGATGAACAATTATTTAATGATCTTGCAGTAGTGTACTTTCACAGTGTGGATGGATGTGAGATGCATCTGCTCGTGCAGCTTACTTTCTATGTCACAGTCGTCTACATGGTCCTGCATAATTGCAATCCGTCTGCTCAAGTCATGGCACAAGTCGCTCTCAGCAGCCTTCTTCACATGCTCATCCTTAACGCGCCCATCTGGCTCTCTACCCTAAATTCACCCTGGCGAGCCAATCCAAAGCTCTGGTGCGTTTGGGGAGCAGGCATGTTGCCGGGTCCTACCTGGAGCGTGCCATGGCTCCAGCCAGGTGCCTCACAATAGTTGAGTTGGAGGAGCGCAGGATGAGCCGAGGGGATGGGTGGTGATCGTCGTGCTGCTGCTGTGGCTGCTGCGGCCCTTCCTGCTGCTGCTGCTGGTGGTGTGCGTGTTGGTGTGACGCTTCATGAGCCGCATGCTGAGAGCCCCCATGCCTGGCAGCAGCACCGGCAGCATCAGGCGTACTGCCATTGCCTAAGGCAAGTGCATCGGGTTCTGCTGAGCAATTCCCTACTTCTGCCTGCTTTCTGCCGCCGGTGCTGCTGGTTGTGGCCTCTGCGTCAGCGTGCTGCTGCGCCTGCTCCGCCTCCTGGATTTGCATGGGCAGAGCTCCAGCACCATTGCCAGTGCCAGCAGCGCCTCCAGCACTCTTGTCTACCTGATGAGCACCAGAACCAGAGCCTGGGGTGCTTGACAAAGCCTCTGCAGGGGAAAGGGGCGGAGAGGATGGCTGCTGGGTCTGTCGCGGGGAGGGTGTGTGCGGCAAGGCAGGGCTGCTTTCCCTGCGTAAACAACAGAGGTGAGCACAGGGCACGGGCGGCTCATTTCCTGCGGCATGCATGGACAGAGGTGGCATGGCATGGGGTAGCGCATACGTGACACTTGCAATGAAATTGAGCATGCACGATGGACCCCCGCTGCCTGAGATCTTGATGGGCGGCATGCTTGCAAAGAATTGGCCTTGATAGGCAACGCTTTGACATTGTTGTGCCTGCAGCCGGCGCAACAATGCCAAAGCAGCAGGTTAAGTGTACTAAACCTGCTGCTGCCGCGGTGGTGCATGCGCGAGATGAGGTTGGTGTTGTGAGATGAGGTTGTTTTGGTCAAGATGAGTTTGATGTTGGTGAGATGAAGCTTGCAAGACTGGTCACACACCTGTTGCTGCCGTGGCGGTGCATGCGCGCGATGAGGTTGGTGTTGCTGGCCCAAGGGCTGCTCATCTTGCTGTGCTGGTCCTCTCCATCCTCCGTAAAGTCATCATACGCGGCAGTGCTCTCTGCCAGGGAGCCATAGCCCTGGGACAGGCAGGAAGCAGAAGCATGCAAGGGCCGCAGGTATTGATGAAGGGCAGAAGGCTGTGGGGCATACAACACAGGACGGCACAGGCTTTTGCCAACATGTACGAAGCGTGATGGTCTTGAAAGCGTTGCAAGCCTATTACTCAACAATGCAGCAATGCCTGCAGGCCTCATGTGCAAAAGCATTCATGGGACCAGGGGCATCATCAATGTGCTCCCCATTTGCAGCATGCAACTGAAATGCGGTCAGGTTCACGTCTCTCTTGGCAGCTTTTCATTTCTGTGCAGGTATTCACTGTTGCAGGGTTGCAGAGTTAAGCTCAAGGGCATTTCCATGAACAGCCGCTACGCCTGGGTTAGGCCATTGTCTGCCTCACTTGCATGTTGATCGACAGTAACCCTACGTGCCATGCACCGCCTCAACACCTAAACAGTGCGTAGGATAAAGCCTATTTCTTTGCCCTTCAAGGATGCTTAGTGGGTAGCCAAAAAGTCCTGCTGCTGCTTGGACGATCACTACACTAAATACATTTCCCTGCTGGACCTCAAAAGGCTGACGCGGCAAGACTGCACTTGCACATACCATGAGCATGTAGCTGGGCTCGGCCTCGCTCTCGCTGTTGCCCACCACAAAGCCAGGCGACCGCTGCATCCAGTTGGGGGCCGTGCTGAAGCAGGTGCCTGCGGAGGCACCAGCATGGCAGGTTTCATGGGAGAGTGATGATGCCCAAGCTGTGAAGTACAGAGCAGTTTCAAAGGCTCCAGGCAGCCCTGGAGGCGTCCATGTGCGGGCTGCCCTGAGGCGTTTGAAAATTAGTTGCGGTTTGGCTATCAAAAAATTTTTTGCGTCTGGGGATAAGCCCCAGACGCAGTGAGTGTCGATTGTCCTCGAGTGCCTTGTAAGTTCAGAGCAAACAGAGGAGTTGGGGATTATGCAACTGGTAGCACATACAACGTAGCATTGTAAGTGCTTGTGTGTGTGTGTGTGTGTGTGTGTGTGTGTGTGTGTGTGTGTGTGTGTGTGTGTTGCGTGCATGTGTGTGCATGCACTTGCATGAATATTCAGTGGCCTCACTCCAGCCTTTTTGTGCTTGACAGCAAAGAGGGTCCTTGCCTGCAGCCCCCTACTCAGCCCTCTGCTCAGCCCTCTCACTCCCTCTGCTACCTCTCTCCCCTGGCATCTCGCCCTGCCTCTGCAGATGCATGAGCCGCAGCTTGAGGTCCGGCGAGCCACATAGCAGCAAACACGCACGACTTTCATCGCAAGGAGTTGACTAAGCTTATCGAAGAGACGCTGATGAGCATGTCCGTTTTCGTGACAGCCAGCATGTAGCCTCTGCAGCTGTGCACGCATTGAAGGCCAGTCCACCTCAGTCCAGTGCCAAAGGCCTTTGAAAGGCACTGTTCAGTGTTGGCTCTACCTGCATGATCCCTCAAGGCCTAGCAGCGCTGGCGCTGCCTCCGCCTAAAACACGGCCTTCTCAGCCGCCAGCAAAATGACCCAACCGACCAACTCTGCGCACCTTTGCAAGCTGCTTGTCTTTTGATATTTAAAATAGGCTGCTCCCGGCATGCTCAGCAAGCCCTGGCGAGCTGAATTTCCTGGGAAGCGCAGCAGACTTTGGGGGTATCCTGGACCTGCTGCTCAAGCAGCCCATGCCCTCCAAGCAATGACACACCCAAAGCGTGAACAGAGGCCTCACCTTGTATCATGCTCACTTGATCCCCTGCCGGGAACCCCCCCTCAAGGACCAGTGGTCCCATTCCTGCACTACCACCTCCCGCAGCACCCCCTGAGCCCCCCGCGGCTGCACAGCACATTGCGGTCAGTGCTTCATCCTCCTCCTCCTCGTCGCTATTCAGCAGCCTGCACGCATCCTGCAGCATCGGCCGCCCCTTGACTGCTGGGGTCCCTGTGCTGCTGCTTGCAGCCAGCTCGCTGCTGCCACCCTCTGTTGCGCGGCTTGTGAGCACGCTGCCAGCTCCGATGCTGCTGCCCCCATTGCCTTGCAGAAGCTGGCTGTGATGGGCAGCACTGCCAGGGGGTGCGCCAGGGTGACTGGCAGGGCTGGTAGCTGTGGCAGGTGCTGTGTGGGACCAGTGAGCTCCTGTAGAGGAAAAGGTGGTGTTGAGGGCTGTGTGAGGCACGCTTGCATGCAAACCATGAATCGATGCTCATTCAAGCAAGGGTCACAAGGGTTACAAGGGAAAAAGGCCTCAGCCTGCTCATGCAAGAAAACCCATTGTATTGGGAGAGAAAATGTGATGTGCATGCTGCTGAGTTGAGGGGCACGAAGCAGGCACCCACCCAGCTTTGCACTGCGCCTGCCGATCCAGCGTGTGCTGCGCCAGGGCTGCTGCTGCTGCTGCGGCTGCGGCTGCGCTTGCTGCTGCAGCGCCTGGTGCTGCTGAGGTGGCGGCTGCTGGTGGCGATGGTGGTTGTATTGATGGTGATGATGATGGTGCAGCGGCACATGCGCGCGCACTGAGGAGGAAGGGCTGGTGGCTGAGGGCATGCAGCTGCTCCTGCTGGAGGCCTTGGGCATGGCCACCGAGCTCTCGCTGAAGATATCATCCCGTTCCAAGTCCTCCACTGTGGCTCCCTTGATGCTGCTGCCGCTGCTGGTTGCAAGTGCGCACCCACCCTCCGGTCTGCTGACCCCTTCCCGCTCCTGCACCTGAAGACTGCTTTGCTGCTGTGGCGGCTGTGGTTGTCTTGTGTCAGCTTCAGAGCTGCGCTGGACGTCCAGGCTTGTGATGGTGGCATCATTCGCCGCGCACCACCGCTTTTCACTTGGTTGAGAGAGCTGGAAGGTACTGGAGTGCTCCTGCTGTTGCTGCTGCTGCTCTAGCAATTTCTGTGCTCCTCTTGCGTCAGCTGCAACAGCAGCGCCAGAGGAGACATCAGCCCGTGCAGCGGCACCTTCAGGCCACGGAGCTTTATGCAGGAGTGCTGCAGACGTGTGAGCAGGGACAGCAGCAGGAGCTGCACACGCCTGCATCCCACCCTCTGCTGCACCCTCAGCTTGGCCCTGCACGGCTGTGCTTGTCACCTGAGGAAGGCCTACTGCAGTCACGGTGCTCATGCTGTGCTCTACTACTGAGGTTCCCTTGCAGTTGCCGTTGCTGGCTTGCACAGCAGGGCACTGGGTAGCAGCTACACCACCAGTAGCCTCCACCCCAGCTCCTTCAACACCTCGCTCCCCTGCTTCCCTTTGCGCCCCAGCGCTGGCATGCGCACCAGCACCCATTCCTGCCCCTGCTCCTGCACCCACGCCTGCATGCACACCAGCTCCCACACCTGCCGCTGCCCCTGCACTCACGCCTGCATGCACACCACCCGCCCCCAGTTCCGTACCAGCTCCAGGATGACAAGCAGGATACAAGGGTCGCTGGGGTGGTGCTTGCGCAGGGAGCAGTCGGCCCTGATCTGGGAGCTGCTGCAGGTCTTCCCCTTGTGCAGCCTGAGCTGCAGTCGGCTGCTTCTCCTTGAGAAACTGCTGCTGCTGCTGCTGTTGCTGCTGCGGCAGGTTGCACGCACCGTTATCTAGATTGAGCAGGCCGGCAGGGGGCTGTGCATACGCTTGTGCATCGCTGCTGCGGGCGCTGGTGCACGCCAAGCACGGCGGCTGGAACTGGCTGTGCATGGCAGGCGACCCCACCACAGGAGACAGGATGCCCAGCTGGCCTTTCGCTGTAGTAGCAGCAGCAGCAGCTCCTGCTGCCCCCCTTGCACAGGCGGTGGAGACGTTGGCAGCAGCCTCCTGCCTCTGCTGCTGCTCCTGCGGCTGCTCCTCCTGCTGCTGCTGCTGCTGCTGCTGCTGCTGCTGCTGCAGGCGGGGCGTCAGCAGGGAAGGGGCGCGGTATGTGCGTGGGGCAGCTGTGCCTGGAGGCTGCGCCCCTGGTGCGCCTGCTGGCATGCTGGGCTTTGGGGTGGTGTCCAGCAGGGGCAGCGCAAACCCAGCCGGCCCAGCGCTGCCCGCACCTCCAGCCACAGTGCCCAGGGCATGGAAAGAGAAGGCAAGGGGCTGCCAAGGACCCGACTGTTCTTGCTCTGGTGCCATCTTCTTGCTAGGCTGGGACCAGCTCGATGGTAGAGGCACAGGCGCAGGTGCAGCACTTGCACTACCACCGGCAGCACCACCAGCAGCAGAGCGAGCAGATGCACACTTGGCTGCCGCCACTTCCTCGCCCGCACTGCTGGCGGTAAAACCTTCCTCTGCTGCGGAGAGCTCACAGCAAACTGTGCCTCTGAGGCCAGCGCCAGCCTCCAGGTCCAGGCTGCTCAGGGTTGCTGACGCGGCGTCTGCAGGCGGCAGCGGGAGCTGGGCTTCTTCGAATGCCGAGCTGATAAAGCTGCAGGCAATGGGGTCCGTGGCTTCTGTTGCTGCAGATGAAGCAGCTGCGGAGGCATGATGGCCGCCAGTGGGGGTGGGCATGGGCAGCGGGGTGGCAGCTGGGGCTGCTGAGGCAGGGCAGTGGAAGGGCTGCTGCTGTGCCCGGTCAGCAGCAGCGGAGGAGTGGTCTTGGGCAGGCACATGAGCAGCACCAGCACCAGCATCAGTACCAGTGCCAGCTGCAGCTGTGGTGAAGCTGGCTCCTCCTGCAGGCGCTTCTTGGGCACCAGCATTGGGAGGGGCTAGGGAGAGTGCTGCTGTCGAGGGCAGGGGAGCAGAGGCAGAGGCAGCATTCACGGGGTCGACCAGGCGCATGGTGCGCACTTGCTCGACAATGGCTGCAAAGGAGAAGGAGCAAACACAGGCAAGCAGGGCAAGCCAGGATTAAGGGATAAGGGGATGACCATGAGGGCCTCAGCGCAAGGCAGGCCAGCACACACAGCAGCAGCGAACCAACTCCAAAGTCTGATGCTCCTTGTTCTGTGCAATTTCACAGGCAAGCAGAGCGGAATGATTGCCGGCTTTGAGCTCAGATTAAAGAGCTTCCAGTTCTTGATATTTTTAAAGACCATACAGGAATGCAACCATGGCTCGAAGCAAACTCATGAGGTTCCAGTCCACTGCTTTCGCACTTCAAAGGCCATTGCCAAAAAAAAGTAACATGCAATCACCTTGGGTGCTTTTGGATCTGCTCAATGATGGCATCGTGGTTCCTTATGAATTACTGAACAATCTCATGTAATTTCTCATGGATTTGTGGGGGAAGGGGTGTGGGGCAGTTTGGGTCAGTCGCTTTCCCTCCCCTAAACTCCCGCCTTTTATCAAGTAAGCACTTCATAAAGCTGAGCAAGCATGCACTTTTGCTCAGCTTAATCAGTTTTTGATTTAATTTGACAATTTTTTTGGCGCAAATTGTTATTTTGTCAAACTTGCAAATGACCCAACCCTGCAAACGAGGAGTGCCTGCCACAGCGGTCATGCTCGCAGGATGTTGCACTTCTCGCGCTCCAAAACCACCATGTGCTGCAAAACACAATCCCAAGCATTCTTTCCAGGGCTGTGAAAGTACGGTTGACGGTTCGGTGTACGGTTTTACGGAACGGTACGTTTGTACGTATTTTTACCGTATTTTCTAAATTCCAAACCGTCTAAACGGTGCAAAACGGTTCGGTGGACGGTTCGGTCCAGCAATCTGCTGCAGAAACAGAATTGCCACTTGGAGTGTGCCACAACTCCAAGAATAGATGAATTTTAAAATGAACAAAGTGCCAACTGACTGCATAACTGCCTGGTACTACTGCCTCACAGTTCCTGCCTTACCAGAACTGGACCCTCCAGCCCTTTCCCCAATCTTATGATGGGACCCCATTCCCCCACTCAGATGACTGCAGAGCTGCCTTGGACCCGCTGCCTCAAACCAAATCTGGACCCTCCAGCCCACCCCCCATCACTCAGCCACTGCCCTCCACCTCCATTGGCTCACTGCTCTGCTGCAGCTTCTCTTCCTCAGCGGCAGAGCGTACTGCTCTGCTGCTGTCCTGCACTGCTGCTGTTGCTGGCCTGCTTCACCTGCTTCTGCACATACTTCTGCCAAAACCAGGCATTCTTCTTGCCTTTCCTATTTCCTCCTCTTCCAAGCAACCCTGTGTTGAGGCCTGCAGGGGGGGGGGGCATCAGACCTCTTGGGGTGGGCATGCTAGTACCCCTTAGAGCATTCCTTGCACGTTTGGCACCTGTTTGCACTTGCATGATGCTCGAGAGCAATTATATTTTGTCTTTTCGTGCATCGTTGCAAGCAACAAGTGCTCAGATGAGCCGCAGCTGCAGCGTGCAAGCAACGAGTGGCTTAGCTGAGCCTGACGGTGCTACCGAACTGGTCGATTGCCACCGTCAGTTTCCTGAAAGCGTCTTTTGACGATTTTGACCGAATCGAACCGTCATCGAACCGTTCAGACAGTCTGATTTTTCAAAGGCGGCGTGTTTTCACAGCCCTGATTCTTTCAGTGTTTGCATAGCTACAGGCCTGCAACGAGCTGGAGTACCAGGTGGTGGACACACACACACATATATGCACACACCTTTGGATGTGGTGCTGAGTGACTCTGCTGCTGCACGCAGCTCTGCCTGCAGCACCCGTGTGGTGTTGGATTTGGGGTCAAGCACAGCCTCCCCACGCATTGTACGCCTCAGCATCCTAAGCATATGTGCGAGCAGCAGGTGTGCACAATCCTCATTAGCTGTGCACTACAGTGTTGGAGAAACAGCAAAGGGAGCGCTGCACCCAAAGTAAGGAAAGCTGAGTGAGTGCAACACTCAGGCTGACACACACGCAAAACGGTTGCTAGAAGGAAGAGAGTTGCTGTGAAGAAGAGGCGCCGCATAAAAACCGAAGAAGATAAGTCAGGATTGAGCTGTGGCACAGATCATGCACCCCAAATTAAAGACGACACTCTACGCTATAGCTGTTGCGTCAATCTTATTAAAGCATTTAAGCGCGAAAGTTGTAATAACAAGCAGGCAAAAGGGCTTCCAGTAATATGGGCATGATGGTGGCCTGAGCTTGAATCATACCCAATGTGGGACCTTGTCAACCGGACCTGGTCAATAATTGAAGCGCGGCTATCTATAATTGTAGCGTGTTAACTTGCAGCACTAGCGCAGGAGCAGTGACAACTCTGTGACTTACCCTGTCAACGCGATGTGTATGAGGCCCACACTTTGATCCACGTTTGAGTTTTCAACTTTGGGGATGCAATGAAGGTCAGCCTGAGGGACAGAAGCACAAGAAGGCAGCATCAGCGCCTGAGACTGGCTCTACCAAAGAGGATTTTGCGATGGCTTCAGCATCCATAACTAAGGTCAATTTAGAGAATGACAAGCATACTTTCACTTGGCAGCTATGCGCACTTCCTACCAAAGGTGAATGAACATCACAGCAGGCGATTCTGTAGCAATACAACTAGGGTGCGGTGCAGGCCTTTCTTTTTCGCGCATAAGTAATACGATCGCATCAAAATCCGGGATTTTGAAAGCTGAAATTCGTATTAATATGAGTGATGTGCCCTGAAGGGGCGCATCGACCATTTGGGCCCCCTTTCAGAACTCTGAAGGGACCTGGATTCAGGCATCAGCGGTCAGCAGCAACAAAGTCGTCGTTTTAGCAGCTCAACGCAATGCAAGTCGTCCTTTTTGAGCAAGGTGTGAGCAACAGTCTGGACCGAGGCTTGCTGGGTGCAGGGGTATGCTGACAAGCTTGAGGGATAGCAGCATCAGCTGCACAGTAAGTGCGGCAGTGCATTTGAGCATGAGCCAGCATGGAAGAAGTAGGCTCCAGTGCCTGCAACAGTGACAAGCATGGAGTTTAATTTGATGTCCTCCCTAGACCCTGTTGCAATTAGCAGGTGGCTAGACGCAAAAAAGCATGGAGGATGCAAGCTAGGAGGGGATGTTTGTTACGCAAAGTCTGCTTGGCGGGACCATGGGACCTTTGGATTTTACAACTTGAACATTTGAAGGTGCACAGATGTTAACACTTTTTTGCTTAATGGACTGTTTGGCATGCAAAGCGTATGAGCTGGTGATGAACATAGAGTCATGCTTGTAATTTAAGCGCTAAGGCACAGCACAGTGCAGCAGTAAGGGAAGTAGATGTTACCTTGCCGGCGGGCTTGTTTGGGGGACAAAGTATTAAAATGGCAATTCACATAAAGGGGGATTTCCCTCGCAGTATTGGAATCTCGGTTGTGCTTAAACAGAAAAAAAAGGCCTGGTGCGGTGCGCCTGGATAATATGATTCATTATATAATATAATATAATATAATATATTATGTTATATTATGTTATATTACATGACGTTCATGTAATATTAGTTTCTATTTGTATCGAAAAATTCAGTCGGATTCTGGGTGAGTCTGGCACTGATACAAATGGGTAAGAGGCGAAGCAAGCTAGCTGAAACGGATGATGATGGCGTGGTGCGCCAGATGTGCAAGGGGGCCCACAGAACCCTTGCTGAGGCCAAGGCCACTTGAAAAGCCACTGCAAGAAGCCCAAGGAGGGTTATGATGTGGTGATTGCGTCAGACCAAGAGCATGGGCCATGCATCAGGGTTTAGGGTTTAACTTGAAGGTTTAACTTAACCCCAAACCCAAAACCCAAGTGCAAAGGCTGTGGTCATGAGCCCCAACAACCCCTCGTAAACATGCAAGCAGCACAGCTCTTCATGCAAGCGCCCCCCCGAGGAGGAGGAGATTGACTTGGATGATGGTGATGGAGAAGCAGGCCCCAGCCGCCATGTCACACCCCAGGCAAAGTCATCTCTCACCCCCAAGATGTACATCTTCTTTATAAAGGCCAATATGGAGGGTGACCAGGTTGGAAAAGAGAATGGAGTGCAGAAAGAGATGGACTCTCTTACCTAGTTGACTGGCTATTGCAGATGCTTTCTCAACTGAAGCTTTTGGAGTTACCCTGTTGTAAATGCTTGGTTTGGGAAGCTTCAGCGTGGGCAACATAGATAGTTGGACAGCCGCTTGAACAGAGCAGCTAAAGTAGGACTACAAACAATTGTTCTTGTGTTGTCAACCATCTTTTTACTGAGTTTTTCTTATTTATTTTGCAGGACTTGACCAATCAATTCCTGGTGTGCAAACCCCCCACCACACCCACTTTGAAATGAGTTTTTGAATCCTGGAGTTACCACATGATAACTAAAATGATATAAATATATCATATGCATGTATTATATAAATATATATTATATAAATGATTTAAAAAGAATATTACATTGTACTACACCTCAAATAAGCACTGCGGCTTAGACAAATGTATTCAATTTCCTCTCCCTCATACTGTACACAATGACTGATTGTAGCCATTTGAGCAACGAGGGCGATGCGTGCGACTCCAAATGATGTCCATGACTTAAACCACCACCACCACCACAACCCATGCGATGACAAAAGGCAAAGTTTGCCTTCAAAGTTGAACAAATTGGGTTCATAAGGAACAATGACACCCCTTTGCTGAAACTAGCAAGAGCATCAGCACTGGCACTAGGAGTTGAATTACGACTAGCACTGGAACCAGCACTAAGACTATGACTTAAACTAAGACTAGCACTAAAACCAGCACAGAAAGTGGACCTCGGACTGGACCTAGGACTGGGATCGGAGCTGAAGCTGGAACTAGGACTTAAGCTACGACTCGCGCTGGAACCAGCACTGGAACGAGGACTTGAAGTACAACTAGCACTGGAACCAGCACTGGAACAAGGACTTGAAGTACAACTAGCACTGGAACCAGCACTAGAACTGGACCCAGGACTGGAATCAGGACTGGGATTGGAACTGGAACTAGAATTAGGACTTGAACTGCAACCCCTCCTACGACTGACCTTGCCTTGTACTGGGAACAAATGATCGCTAACCCACTCACTTTGCGAACAAGGTAATCCTGGATCCATCGGATGCAGCGCATGTGTGCGACGTAGCGATTCTTTTGCGGGTCCTGCCAGCAAGGAAACCAGCAGGAAACAATCAATAATCAGTTTGCAGTGAGTGCCTACCAAAAGCAAAGCATAATCACAGACTTTTCACAATCAAAACAGCAGCAGCAGCAGCAGCAGCAGCAGCAGCAGCATCCTATGTGAGGCCAACATGATTTTTCTAGTGCACCTTGCCGTTTTGTATCGGCACCTCGTCTGGAAGTCCAACACGACTTTTCCAGTGCACCTATCCATTGTGCTTGAGCACTTCATCGTAGGGAGGCAGGTGTCCCTGGGGCTACAAGGGGCCCAACATGGTGTTCCATGCCAACTTGAGCACACTTTGGTAAAAAACATGCACTCTGTGCCATGCATGCATCTGAGTCGAGGCAACGACAACGAGGCAACGGCGTGCAGCGACAGATGCAGGGGTTGTGCAGCCTACTGCAATGCTTGCGCTCCTTTAGTCAATGCAGCATTGATCATGCGGGTCGGCGCTGCATTCCTGCAAATGTGCACAACAACCGGCATAGCTTACAGGAGCAAGAGCAGCATCAAGCATACCCACCAGCGTCATATATTTTGCACGGACTGCCATGCGCTCAACATGCTTGGCCTCATTCTTGATGTAAACCAGGAAAGGAACTACGGACGGATGGCGCTGCAAGCAAGCAGGAAAGGCGGAGGGCCATGATGTTACAGGCATGGGGACCTCAATGAAAGTCGTGTATACCATGCACCCCAGCATGCACCCTAGTCACTGATAACACACTTGATATGCACACATGCGCATGCGCGCGCGCATACACACACACACGCACGCACGCACACACACACACGCGCACACACACACACACACACGTACACACACATGCATAGGGGGGCTTGTTGGAATTGCCTTGGTTCAAGTAAGAAGACTACTAAGTAGCTGTGCAGACAGATCACCCCTCCCATCATCACCTTCTTCTCGTGCTCACCTGGCACACCAGCATTGTGCTCTGCTGCCGCAACATGCACACACCTGCATGAGCTTGATGACCAGGCTGATGCTAAGGTGCACACCCTCCACAACCAGGGACTGCTTGCGAGCCTCAAAGTCTGCAGGGGTGGATGCCAGTAGCAGGCATGGAGACGGTGGGTGATTGGACATTTTTGCTGGCAGGACAGCAAGGGCTGACTTGTCAGCTCAATTTCTTGAGTTGCAAGCAGCCAATCCAGCCTCTTGACGATCTTGATCTTCCTGATGATTGTCCGCAGCCATATGAGTAGGGTTGGCCAATTCCATATGAGTACATACACAGGCTCACCCCAGGACGTACATATTCCGCATGTTCCGTAAATTATACGCAAACAATATATACGGTGGTGCATACACGGTGTACAAATCCGTTTTCACCATAATTACATATATTTCTGCTGCTTTCAGGGGTATCAAAGCTCTAGTGCACTTCAAAGGGTATGTTCCAAAGCGCAATTGTGAATCCCGATCATCTTGTAACGTAGATAATACTTTTTTTTACGCAGGTTGGAATCCACAGGTTTTGTATCGAGTGAGACTGGTAGAGGGCAAGCCTCTGCATGTTGAACTTGATGCTGATGGCAGGCGACCAGGTCTAAAAAGCAGAGATGGGCACCAAATGAAGCTCTCATGAATATGATTGGCCTCAAAGCATCAGGGAGGGCAAGCTGATGACAGCACTTGTAGCCTGCCTGGTGGTGGTAAACGAAAAGGCAAAGTGCTTTTTGAAGTGCTCTGCTGCAGGGAGATAGAGGCATAGCAAGCTGCTATGCAATGCCAATCCAGCAAAGACTGTCAAGTTGTGAAGACGGCAATTTGTAGGTGCTTGTGCAGCTTGTGGCTGATGCGCGTGTCAGCTGGCTTCCCTCGCGTAACAGAAGCAACGGGCCAGCTGCCGTCAGCACATGTCACGAGCTGTGCCAGAGCACAACTGATTGCTCTTTGAACCCATCTGCACCCAGACCGGGAGCTGCCTGGCTCTGCAGCGCGCTAGATAAAACTTTTGCGCGTGCGAAAGGCAGCCTTGGAGGGAAGGGGGAGAAGAAAAAGTGACACTTAGCATTGCTGACTGATCTAGAGGAGGCAGAGGAGGATGAGGGGGAGTTCGATATATGATAAGTTCAAACTTCAGCTTTGTTAATTACAGGGTAGGGTCATATGCGAACACGCGTTCACAGACGTATTTTAAAAAATCAAGGTTTAAACGCGTATGCTTAAAAAAATGGCTGTTTGCCAGACGTAAAAAAATACGTCTGCAGGCGGTGCTTTGCGTGCCCGCCCTGAGGATATCGTTTCGAATTTTAATGCTTCCTTTTAACAATTACAACACGCTGTGCCCCAGCTTCTACTCTGCATCGTCCTCATAGCCTGTGAACCACTCATCCCCCTCGCTGCTGGACCCTCCTGCCCCATCTCCTCCTCCTCCACCTCCTCCTCCTCCATCCAAGGCTGAACATTCCCCAGCTGCTGCAGGTCCTGGGTGCGCTTGAGCAGGTAGCTGTACAGCCACAGCTTGTGCTTGCACAGCTTGCACTCGTACTTCACCCCCTTGCTCTCCCCTTCTGTATCATCCTCAGGCTCTGGCACTGTGACATAATCCCACTCAGGACCCATTTCTTTGGGCAAGTTTAATGTATATGGCTATTGGGGGCCGGGGGGGTTGGTTGAGGGTTGGTTGGGACCTCCCCTCAGCGGGGCCCAACCACCCAAGATTCCCCGCCCCAAAATGGCCCTCTTAAATTACGTATTTTAGGTTCGCACTCGTATTTAACACATTTTAACACGTACCGCTCCTCCCAAGACCGCGCATGACCCAACCCTGGTTAATTAGGAGGAGAGGAACAGTGGAGGATGGACAACACAACATGCACTAGAGTTCAGAGACTTTTGGGCAACCCTTCTAGTAGCGTGTTGTTTTGCAGGTTTTTGGAAATGTCCCTAAATATTTGCATGTTCACCCTGGAAGGCCCACAAATTGCTGGGTGTTGATTCTTTGGGTTTTGCAACTTGGATACAGTGGAAGAGCTATCCATTGACCGCATTTCCCTGTTTCTGAGTAAGTTGGAAAATTCCATGGACACGTTTTGGCCAAAATCATTCGGACTTGGCCAACCCTGTATATGAATGACCAACCTACAGGAACATGCCTGGCAGCAATGCGACAATGCGCATCCTCACCATGGGGGGGCATCATGATCCTTATTAGCATACCGCATGCATAATGACAGTGTCACCTAGAAATACATAAGTCACCTGTAATGAGGGCATCCAGTCTGTGCACCACTGGCTCACACTGCGCCTTGTAGCCCAGGATGGCGCGCTCCAAGGCATTTCCTGTTGCACTGGCCTCGCCCTCTGCTTGCTGCTGCTGCTGCTGCTGCTGCTGCTGCATGGCGTGCTGCTGGCTGGGATGCTGCTGCCTTGATGATGCAGCGCGGAAGGAGGGTGGCAGTGCATCACCAGCCTACGAGTTTGAAGTTGTGTGAAACGCCACACATGTATGCGTGTCTTCTACTTAACAACACAAAGGTCATGGTCTGCCCATGTGCAAGGCCAGTGCTTTTGCCTGCTCATAAAAATAAGGGTGGCATGATATAACGCTGTGTGAAAGCGGAACAAGGTACAGTTGAGCGACCAGACAGTTGTAAACTCCCGCACAGGGCTTGCCTGGTAAGTGGAGGCGTACAGGAGAGGTGACTCTTCCTTGCTGGTGAAACTCCGCAGCATGTGACGAATCTGGAGGCCAAAAGAGGAGGAGCAAGATGGTTGCTGCCATGCATGACACCCGGTGCCCTTAGCATGCCGGATGAAGCGTAACTGCCCATACTCTCAATCACTCCTGCTTTGAAATAGAGTGTGGCCTAACAACTTAAGGCTATCTAAGAATGTACTTAACTGCACACATAGCACATACAAACGACATGCTGTGTGTCGGCACCCAGCACAACTCACCGAGTCTGTTGAAATGACAGTTGTGATTCCCAGCCTGCTGGCCTGCATGTGCACGTGTCCATGAGGTGGGAGCCATGAGCCTAAAACCGCTGCTGGCATGGGTGCATATACAGAATTGGCACTGCACGAGTGCCTGAGGCCTGGCTGGGGGAGGGGCTCATGCAGGGACTTGTGCCTCACAGGCAGCGCAAGAAGAAACAATCAGAATGAGCGATACACCCACAAGGATGCATTGCCTTACTGAGATCGCACCAGGATTGATGCCAAGGTGGATTTCCCACTGCCACTGGTGCCACAGATCAGCACCACCACGCACTTGCGCCTCTCCCTCAAGCTGCACTTGTGGAGGGGTGAGGAGTGTGGATGGACACAGGGCAGCAGCCAGTTGACAGCAAAGCAGTGGAAGAAAGCAAAACCAGCCCCGTGCTGCAAGTTGAGGCAAAAGCCATGTTACCAACTTGTCAGACTCAATCTCTTGCTCTTTGAGAGTGTGTAGGGTACTACTTGCCCAACCACATGCCAGCACTACTGACCTGCAGGCCACCTTGAGCTCGTCTGAGGAGGGGGTGCACTTGTAGTTGTACTCCGCTAGGCAGCTGCAAAGCAACTCATGAAAGTCACTGCGCGGCAGGCTGACACACACCTCCCCATCGCTGTGGGGCCAGACTGCCCACTGCATGCAGACCGAACTGCGCCTATGGTGTGGCTTAGCCAGCTCAGGCAGCTGGGCGCTGACGCGCTGAAAGACCAGGTGCGCAACTTTGTAGGCATGCCGGTGCTTCACGCCCATGCAGCCCAGAATCTGGCGGATGCCATCCCTGACGTATCGCACCCCATCCCCAACCTGCTTGGGGTGTAGGCTATAAGGCGCAGGCTGTACAATGAGAAATGGGATGTGGGGCACAGCAGGAGGCTGCTGCTGCTGCTGCTGCTGCTGCATTCCTCTCTAAGGCTCCTGGCTCAGAGGCCTCAGACCCACACCATCACCCACTCTTTGACCATGCTCTCAGACCCACATCATCACCCACTTGACACTCGCACACGATCGCACGCGGGTACTTCAACGGATACACGAACCATTTGAAAGTTTTATTGATACACTAAAGCATGTGCACGCCTGCTTGAAAAGTTGGAAAAGTTGGTTGTAAATCAAATGTGCGGATTTTCCTGCAGACTCTCTTTTAATTTTCACTAGCACTAGCACTTTCGAATTAAACTCTCTTTCCCGCGCTCGATCTGCCACGTTAGTGTAGCCACTGCAGTGACATGCAGTAGAAGCAGCCCAGGCCAGGAACAGGCAGCCCCTCTCCCCCACAGCGGCAGCAAGGGAGCACGCAACCACAGCCAAGATGGCACAGATGAGCAACCTGTTCGAATTGCTGGGTGACGGCGAGAATGAGGATCCCCAGCAGCTGGCCAGCCAGGTCAAGGCCAAGGAGGCTTCCAAGGAGGCCCCCGCCAAGCCTGCTGCAGGTGTGATGACATGCATGGGGCTGTGCCTGCCTGATGCATGTGCATGACGCATGGCCGCACCATCATGAGCTTGCAAAGGGTTTGCAGGGCCCTGCATATACGCACATCAGTGTGCAACTTCCGTGTGCATGCCGCAACCCCCTCCCCCCCACCCCTCCCTGCGTGACAGGCAAGCCCGATGCCGCTCCCCGCACCGAGGGCGCTGGCCGTGGAGGCGGTCGCGGCGGCAGGGGGAACAACACCGGCGGCAGAGGGGGCAGGCGCGAGCAGAACGGTGGCGCCGTGATTGCTGACGACGCACCTGGCCTGGGCGATTCCGGCCGCGAGCAGGGCCGCGCAGGAGGCAAGGGCCGCGGTGGTGGGCGTGGGGGAGGAGGTGGCCGTGGGGGTGAGAGAAGGCGCGACTTCGAGCGCCATGACGGCACCGGCCGCGGGTGAGAGGAGTGTGTACGAGTGTGTGAGTGGACGCAGCAGGCTGCAGCAGCTTCCATTCTGTGGAGCAGCCAGAACCAGGGGTCCATTGTTCTTCACAACGGACCTGACCAGATTCATCCCTTCAGTTGCTCCGACTTGATGATGGAAATGCATGCACGCCCCCCACCCCGCCCTCCCTCTTGGCTTTCCAGTTGGTCATGGCACTGCTGTTCGATCCCCATTCCCATGCGTGCAGCCACGAGGTCGAGAAGCGCGGAGGCGCAGGCAAGGGCAACTGGGGCACAGCTGCCGACGAGATTGATGCGTGAGTGTCGCAGGCTGTTGCATTGCTGCATCCTGCATCACGCTGTGTGCATTAGGAAGCTTTACCTGTTTGTTTGGTCGTGTTGGGCATGGGGCTCTACAAGCGCGTCGGTGGGTGATGTCAGCGCATCGTCCCCCAATTGCTTGCGTGCAGCGCTGCCAAGGAGGAGGAGCCATTTGGGGGCAAGATGGAGGAAGGCGAGGCCCCCGCCGAGGGTGAGGATGCCGCCCCCGCTGAGCCCAAGGAGGAGGAGAAGCCGGTGAGTGCATCCCGGGCATGACCCTTGGCATGGCAGCATGCAAGATACAGCCATGATGCTGGTGGACTGCACATGCATTTTCATGCTCGCAACTGATGGTAGGGCAGCCAGTGCTGCCACTGCACATGCATGGCTGCATGGCTCCTGTTCAGCAACCCTACACGATACCAGCATGCCCGTAGGACTTGCTTCCCAAGCTACGAGATTAAAGCTCGTTTCGTTGCAACAGTCCAGAACTGGGAGGCATTAGGCTGTTTGCAACGTCCGAAGAAATTTTATTCTGATGGATTGAAACGCTGTCTATCCAGAGTCTTGTTGGGTTGAGTGCATCAGAAAGGTTGCGCATGTCCATGACCTCCACACTGGCTTTGTTCTGTTCCTGGTTTGTTGCTGTGCCGAGTTTGGCAGAATCTGCATCTTAGTGAATTCCAGGTTTTTGAGCTTCACCAGGCAGTGGTGTGTGTAGCATGGTGGCCACCTAAGGTGTAAGGGGAGTGGGGAAAGAAGCAGCTTGGGCATGTGGTGTGCACTACCCCTTGCTTGATTTCAGACGGCACAAAATGATTTCTGCAAAAAAATTAGTCTTGTTTCAGATCTCTCGTCATCTACTTCTTGCCATCAGCCACTGTGACAGGCTTGCATGGCCGCAGCTTGTTTGCGTGCAACAGCAAGGTTTGGCGATTGTCATCTGTTCATGATGGATTTACGGCCTGTGCAGTCCTGATACTTGGATTCATGCAATACTCTGGAATTTGTACAGTTTGTACAAATCAGGAGAGTGTAAAACAGAGGCGTTGCATATGCTGTTATCAAGGTTGGCCCAGGGTGAGCACTATCCTGTCGATGACATGCATGTTCAGGAGATGACTCTGGAGGAGTATGAGAGGATGCTGGCCGAGAAGAAGGCCCAGCTGAACAAGCAGCGCGAGGCTAAGGCCGTGAACGCAACTGAGGAGTTCAAGGGCATGAAGGTGAGTTCAGATGCTTGTGTTGCCAGCCGCAGAACAGAGATGAGTGAGGGTTTCTGTCCTATATTTCTCAGCCCCGTATGTCGGCCCAACTTTCTGTAGGAAATTTGTGGATATGTCTATTTTACTTGCAACCCATCAATTGTATATTCAACTGGTCGTTAAGTTGACTTCAGGGCTTCATCATCTTGTGCGGCACATTACCTATTTACAGACATGCTGAGCCCTTTTCTGAGTGAAGGTTGAAGGCCTTCTAATTTCGCAATGCCTCCCTCGTAGCCATGAAAATTGTTGTGTGCTCAGCTGTTTGAATGGCTGATGCTCCGATGAGTTGGCATGAGGCAATGGCTCAGAGCATTTGCAAGTTTCCTTTACAGCACTAGCTGCAGCCCTTAACCTCATGGCCTTTGCTAATGCTGCATGACCTTGCTCAGGTCTACGAGCGCAAGGGTGAGGAGGAGGAGGTGCCAGGCCTGGAGCTCTCCAACAAGAAGAAGGAGCAGAAGCCTAAGGAGGAGAAGCCCAAGGAGGAGAAGCCCAAGAAGCAGGTGCCCAGAGAAAACTGAATGTGATAAGGAAAAGGCAATTGTTCTTAGCATCATTTTTGGTTGCAACTGTTGCCTTGACCTTGCCATGTCAAACCATGCAAGCCATTATCACACCATGCTCAGGCTATGTGTGCCTGAGCATGGCCTGAATTTGGCTCACAGCAGACGTATGCCCTTCATCAGGCATATTGCCCTGCCAAAACCTGTGCGGTGGCTGTTGTTCGAGTGGCTTTCCAGCGGAACAACATTCATTCCATTCCAGGTGATAAGCCAAGACAGGGATGCAGTCTGGTCCCAAGCAAGCTGAATGCCTGAGCACACTGATTACTTTATGATCTATTGCAAATAACTGGGTGTGCGCAGCTCTTTTGAGGATTGACGTCTTAAACAACCCATATAATGTCATCCCTTGCAGATCCTGTTGGATACTGGCTTCAAGATTGGTGAGGAGCCCGCCCCCCGCGGAGGACGTGGTGGACGTGGTGGCCGCGGAGGCGATCGCAACCGCGAGGACAGGTAAGCACAGACCTTTCCCTCCTGCATCCCCTCATCTGAGAGGGACCAAGGACTCAGATGGCAACAAGGGTGCAGGCTCCTTTTTCTCGCGCCCACTGTACCTGTGAAGCAGGCAATGTGTAATCTGTTTTTTGTGTGCTTCCCCTGCATTTTGTTTCTTTACTCTTGTGCCCCAAGCCTGCAGCTAGTATGTTTCCTCCAGTGCCTGACAATGACCAATCTAGCATTGCTCTTCTCTCACGCACTTCTCTTGCACCCTGCTCGCGCACTTCGTCTGCTCTGGAATGCTTCTGCTGTGCTTTTTCCTGCATTCCTGCATCAAACCTAAGTGCCTGTCTGTTCCTTCACGTAGGCCCATGCGCAACGGCGGTGGCCGCAGCGGTGGCCGTGGTCGCGGTGAGGGAGGCCCTCGCCCAAGTGGAGGCCGCAGTGGCGGTGGCCGTGGCGGAGGTGGCGGCCGTGGCGCCAACATTGCCATTGACGATCAGGCTGCTTTCCCTGCTCTCGGCTGAGTTGACAGGCCCCACAGGGGTCTGCAAGCAAATGAGGGCAGTTTTCACCTGTTGCCCTGGCAAGCATGGGCAATTAGTTGCCTTGTTTTACGATGTGCACGCTGGAGCAGCCACAGCAGCCCAGTGTGTGCAAGCAGGCGTAGTAGGGTTTGTCCTTCACCCTCCTCTCATGCCTCCAGCAGTGTTGTACAGCAAAGCGTGTCGTAATGGAGAAAATCAAAGTGAATTCAGCAATGCAATTTTGTCCATGATTTGGTGCCAAGGCATCCATGCTTAATTGCATAAACAGGGAGGAAATTGGGTTCAGGGTGCTAGCATTTGTGGGGTGAGTTCGTCATTTTTTTGTGCAGGTGCTTTTCGCAGAATGTTGGTTAAAAATGGGTGGGGTGCCCTGCCACATGGGCCCCTCTCCACAACTGCTGGATATGACGTTCAATGCACTTCATTAGGCTCTTGAAATGTGCGTGCCCTTGTGAGGGAGTGGTCATGTCGGCTGTGCTGCAGCTGCTGCACTTACAACCCCGAGACAAGAATCGTTGCTGTCCTGCTGTGTCCATTTCGAAATGCATGGCTGTTCGTGCCTGTTGGTTGGCAAAGGGTGGGTGCATGGCATATTTAAGACTAGTCTTTGTAACCTCTGTTTTCCGTCGCGATTCTCTGTTCAGTATTTCCACCCCAGGGGGTAATCAGCATCAGAAAGGAAAGGTCAACGTAGCTGTGCCTGCCTTTGAGTGCAGCTCAGCTGAAGCAAAGAGGTGCCTGGAACCAGACCGGACCATCTTGGCTGAAAATGTCAATTGGGAAAGGTAGTCTTGCACCAAAATAATAATAATAATACGGAAAGGAAAGGGTTACATAGCTGTACCTGCCTATGAGGGCAGCTTAGCTGAAGCATAAGGGTTACAAGGGAAAAAAGGCCTCAGTCAAGAGGTTTGATGTTAGCCTGTTAATTAATACACATACATAAATACATGAAATAAAAGGAAGTTTGTTGTTATTGTGTTTCAGAAAAATATTGATATCCAGGAAATTAGCATGGTGAATTGTGTGCCTAGACAGGGCAAGGGTTTACAATGGTGGCCTACAGCCCGAGACTCTGGCTGATGGCAGCTGGTGAAACAAGCTCAACCAGTATCAAAAATTGAGACCAAGTCTGACACAAATCTAAGAAGTCTGTATGAGTCTTGGTTTAGGAAAGCATTGATTTCAGAATCAGTGATAGTATGATGGCAAGCCAAGAATGGAATAAAGTCAGCGTTTGAAGGCGGAGCAAACACACGCAAAGTCTTAAACATCTCCTCAAAAAGGTCCTTGTATCTCGTGCGTAGCTCACGCACCTCAGTACATTTGCAAAAGGGTTTACAAGGGTTTACAATGGTGGCCTACAGCCCGAGACTCTGGCTGATGGCAGCTGGTGAAACAAGCTCAACCAGTATCAAAAATTGAGACCAAGTCTGACACAAATCTAAGAAGTCTGTATGAGTCTTGGTTTAGGAAAGCATTGATTTCAGAATCAGTGATAGTATGATGGCAAGCCAAGAATGGAATAAAGTCAGCGTTTGAAGGCGGAGCAAACACACGCAAAGTCTTAAACATCTCCTCAAAAAGGTCCTTGTATCTCGTGCGTAGCTCACGCACCTCAGTACATTTGCAAAAGAAAAGCACATGTTTTTCATCCTGGACTTCCCCACACTCACACTTATCACAGATACTTGAACCCCCAAGCCATTTACCAGACTCCACTCTCAAGTGATGAGCACGCAATCTAAATCTGCTAATGTTTCTCAAAACATGCTTGTCCAAATCCTTGAACAGATACGAGGGGATACAAAAAGGAGCACCTCTGGGACCACTCTCAGAATTCCCACACCACTTATGGTACGTCACTACCTTCTTGTTAACTGCACGAGGACAAAAAACATCGGCCCCTCTCCACACTTTCTGCTGTCTGTATCGCAAATCACCAATGAACTCTTGCATGGGGATTTTCTCAGCTCTCAGCATGTTCTGTTTGAACGAATCACCATTCCGCATCCCACCAAAAGCATTAGAGACTTCAGCAGCCCAGCAAGAGGAATCAAAAGAAGCCAGACTTAAATCAGCCCTCAGCACACGACGCAAGACTTCACTATTGGAGTCAAGCATGCTATTAAAAAACTTGATGGAGGCACGGAACCAGAAGAACTGCAGAGGCTCCTGGCCACACTCTCTCAACACCGGCCAATTTGTAGTACTGTTCTTTACTCCAAGAATGCGCCTCAAGGAACACAGATGTCTTTTCTGCAATTGACTCTCAAACTCACTGCCTTCTCTCAAGTAATGAGTTCCCCATTTGCAAAAGAAAAGCACATGTTTTTCATCCTGGACTTCCCCACACTCACACTTATCACAGATACTTGAACCCCCAAGCCATTTACCAGACTCCACTCTCAAGTGATGAGCACGCAATCTAAATCTGCTAATGTTTCTCAAAACATGCTTGTCCAAATCCTTGAACAGATACGAGGGGATACAAAAAGGAGCACCTCTGGGACCACTCTCAGAATTCCCACACCACTTATGGTACGTCACTAGACAGGGCATCCTGTGGGAGTCGTGGAGGTGTAGAAAAGAGAAGTTTTGCTCGAAAGTGAGGCATACTTTTGTCGGAGGGAGCAGACCTGGGGATTGGAGCATCTGAACAACTGTTTTTTATCTTGTATGTCATCAGAATCACAGATATCACAGACCGGAGAAGTACTATTGGACCAAGGAGCCCATTCAAGGGTTTACAATGGTGGCCTACAGCCCGAGACTCTGGCTGATGGCAGCTAGTGAAACAAGCTCAACCAGTATCAAAAATTGAGACCAAGTCTGACACAAATCTAAGAAGTCTATGAGTCTTGGTTTAGGAAAGCATTGATCTCAGAATCAGTGATAGTATGATGGCAAGCCAAGAATGGAATAAAGTCAGCGTTTGAGGGCGGAGCAAACACACGCAAAGTCTTAAACATCTCCTCAAAAAGGACAAGGAGCCCGTTCAACTCGGAGAGCGTGTACCCGCAGCCTGAATCTGGCAGTGTTGCGAAGGGTTTACAAGGGTTTACAATGGTGGCCTACAGCCCGAGACTCTGGCTGATGGCAGCTGGTGAAACAAGCTCAACCAGTATCAAAAATTGAGACCAAGTCTGACACAAATCTAAGAAGTCTGTATGAGTCTTGGTTTACAAGGGTTACAAGGGTTACAAGGGGTTGGTTTACAAGGGTTTACAAGGGTTTACAAGGGGTTGGCCTACAGCCCGAAAATCTGGCTGATCGGCTGCTGGTGATACATTCTCATCCAGCATCAAAAATTGAAACCAGTTCAGACAAAAATTTTGAGAATCTGTGCGAGTCTTGATTTAGAAAAACATTGACCTCAAGATTAGTCACAACGTGAAAGCTCGCCAAGAAAGGAACAAAATCAGTGTTTGGAAGCTGTCCTTGTATCTCGTGCGTAGCTCACGCACCTCAGTACATTTGCAAAAGAAAAGCACATGTTTTTCATCCTGGACTTCCCCACACTCACACTTATCACAGATACTTGAACCCCCAAGCCATTTACCAGACTCCACTCTCAAGTGATGAGCACGCAATCTAAATCTGCTAATGTTTCTCAAAACATGCTTGTCCAAATCCTTGAACAGATACGAGGGGATACAAAAAGGAGCACCTCTGGGACCACTCTCAGAATTCCCACACCACTTATGGTACGTCACTACCTTCTTGTTAACTGCACGAGGACAAAAAACATCGGCCCCTCTCCACACTTTCTGCTGTCTGTATCGCAAATCACCAATGAACTCTTGCATGGGGATTTTCTCAGCTCTCAGCATGTTCTGTTTGAACGAATCACCATTCCGCATCCCACCAAAAGCATTAGAGACTTCAGCAGCCCAGCAAGAGGAATCAAAAGAAGCCAGACTTAAATCAGCCCTCAGCACACGACGCAAGACTTCACTATTGGAGTCAAGCATGCTATTAAAAAACTTGATGGAGGCACGGAACCAGAAGAACTGCAGAGGCTCCTGGCCACACTCTCTCAACACCGGCCAATTTGTAGTACTGTTCTTTACTCCAAGAATGCGCCTCAAGGAACACAGATGTCTTTTCTGCAATTGACTATCAAACTCACTGCCTTCTCTCAAGTAATGAGTTCCCCACACCTGGCACGCATACATCCCAGCAGGAATGCCATACACCTTAGATAACCAGAGCATAGCATGAGGCCTGTTTTTCAGGTCATGACCCTTGGCAAACTCCGAAATCCTTCTCTGTGCAGCCATATAAGGCCGCACCGCATGCTCCTCAGCTACCTTAAAATCCATCTTTTTATCCAACAGCACTCCCAAATATTTGAACCTGTCCTTCTCTGGAAGGACCACTCCATCATACGTAAAAGGATTCTGCAGAGGAGAGACAGACGTACTGTTGAAGTGCACCACCTCAGACTTAGCTGTGTTTACAGTCAACCCTTTTCTCTGAGCATACACACGGAGTCTGTCCAGCATCTTCTGCATTTCACCAGGGTCATTCGTAGTTAATCCAAGGTCATCAGCGTACATCATGTGGGACACACCATTCACTCTATCACCAGTCACAGCACCCTCAATGCCCTCACTTATCTCTCTGCCCATATCATTGATGTACAGAGAGAAAAGAAGGGGGGACAAAGGACAACCTTGCTTAACACCGTTCGATGGCTGCACGCGCGCCCTTTTCTCACCATCCATTAGATTGTACTCATCATTATCATACATGTCTCTGATCACACTGAGCAGAGGAGTCGGCATTGCATTGCGCTGCAAGTGAGACCAAAGCTGCTGTCTGGGCACGGTGTCATAAGCTTGAGAAAAGTCAATGAAAGCAACGTGCAATCTGGAAGAATTCCGTGGCTTCAATTTTTTCGCAGCATGCTTGAGGTGCCTCAGAATGAACAGAGGATGCAGAGTGCTCCTTCCTGGAAAGAAGCCAAACTGCGTGTCCGGAATCTTTCCCTTTTTCATACACCAATCTGTCACCAGATTTTTCATCACATTAGCATAAATCCTATACATTACACAGCTAACCGCAATCATCCTATAATTCCCAGGTTTCAGCACTTCCCCTTTTTTGTGAATGGGGCTCAACTTGGCAACCTTCCAGCACGCAGGCACTTTACTTTCAGTCAGCAACACTTTAAAAAGACGAGCCAACAGAGGCACCAGCACATTTACTTGTTTGGTTTTATTCCCACACTACACTGGCAAGCACGCATGCTTAAGAAAAGGAATCGGGATCGCATCAAAGCCTGAAGAGGCACCAACATTCAACTTCTGAAATTCACTACCCAACATACCTTCTAACACAGATACATCAGGGATCTCAAACTCATCTGGCTCCGGAGCCCACCCAGACTGCGCGCCCCGCCTGAGAAGGACCTCAGGTGGAAGGTTGCGCCGGCCCAGTGGCACAGCCATATCCCTCGCAGATGGGCGAGACTCTTCAAATGTCCTCTTTGCTCTGAAGTGTTTGTGTAGGTGATCATGCCAAGCTGGAGCAGGCACAGGGGTTGTGTGAGGCTTGGTGTGCTTTTTTAGTAAAGCGTGCACTGCCGGATCCTTCCGAAATAGCCTGTTCAAAAACAAATTCCGCAACTGTCTCGCGTGCCTTCGCTTCATCCTACGATTGCACCTCATACTTTCCCTCTTGAGAAATCTGCAAGCATGCCTGGCTTCACCATGCTTCACTGCCTCAATGAAAGCCCTACGCTTCTCCCAACATTCTTCATTGAACCACACAGGGTTTAGAGGACCCTTCCTATTACGCTCACGTTTAAAAACACACTTTGCTCGGGCTGACATGCCCACAGCTCTACTGCTCGCTGCCTGGATGATCAAAGAACGCACACAAAACGCCAATTTATCTACATCCCCAGACCTCTCTGCCTCATCAAATTGAGCCAGCAGTTCAGCATTGTCCCGAATGTGCTCAGCGTAAACTTGGGCCTTATCCTGCTGCCAACGCAACACTAACTTGTTGATACACTCTCCAGCTTTGCACACATGGTGTGGAGCATTCACACCTTCTCCACCCTCATCAGTCACTCTAAACACAGTGCTCAAGCCTGCGTGATCTGAGGCACGCGTTTCTTTCATCTCAAAACATTGTACGATTTTGAGCAGAGCCGGAGACAACAACACATGGTCTGGCCTACTTCTCTTATCACCAAAATGCCCAGTGAAAGAGGGCTGCCCATCATCTCCAACAACACGCCCAGTAGAAATGGCCATACTCGTCGCAGCTGCTAGATCAACCAACAGCTGGCCTGCCTTGTTCACACTCTTGCACGCACATCTCCTAGTCTCTAGGAGCTCAGGGCAGTCCAACACAAACCGAGAATGCGCGTCACTCACTTCACTCAGCTCTCCAACATGCGCATTAAAGTCGCCACACAAAATGACTTGCGAAGATACCTGAAAAGCATCAAGCACGTCCTCAAAAAGATTAGTATAGTGAGAGTGAACAGCACGAGAAGTAAACGAACCACTCAGAGGATTTATGTAAGTAGCACCTATTATCACATGTTCCCCCAGCCCAAACATCTTTTTGTCACATTGAAGCCAAATACACTGCGTGTGCTCACTGACTTTATGGAAGCGCACATAATCTGAGCTGCCTGGCGCAACAAACACAGCAATCCCAAACCCATTTTTGCCTTCGTTCTCTCTAGCCATTCCCAAGTTGTGCAAAGTAAAGCCAGGCAAGTGCTGCAGCAACCTAGATGCATCACCAGTTCTTGTTTCTGTAAGCACTGCAATGTCATGGTCTTTGACCATGTGGCATACATCTAAAACCTTGAGCTCTGCATTAGCATCAGCAGATCGCCCCCCAATCCCATGCACATTCCATACTAAGAGCTTGAGCTTACGCCCAGGCTCAGGCCGGCCACCTTCCTAGCCCTTGTACTTTAGTGTTGCGAAGGACATGATGGGGAAGATCCAAGTACATGTTACACGGTATTTAGGCATTGTATAAGGTGGGTGAATGGCATGTGCATTTCTGACAGGGAGAGCGCACCATTGATGGTAAGTCAGCCGCTTGCTGTTGCTTACTCTTGGATCGGGGGCTGTGAATAGGTTCCAATAGCCCAGGTGTCTAGATCTCAGGTCCACCACAAATTGACTGAGGCTCACAGGATCACAAGCCATAATTTGACGTTTCATCAGGGTTTACAATGGTGGCCTACAGCCCGAGACTCTGGCTGATCGGTCGCTGGTGAAACATGCTCAACCAGCATCAGAGTTGAGACCTAGTTTGAAACCAATTGAAATGTTTGAACTCAGATATGAAACACCAAAATCAAGACAAGAGAGAGCGCCTGAAACTCCGAGTTTGAGCACCACGTTTCATCAGATCCGAGTGAACCAAACCATCCAGCGCAGATAAGAGGTGGGACGTCCAACAAGAATCAGTCATGGAGCTAAGGCTGATGTCAGCATGGATAACCTTTTTTAGAAGACTGTTGCACTTAGTAAGCGAGTTGTAGAAGCGCATAGTGGCACAAAACCAATTGAACTGAAAAGGTTCAATGCCGCATGAGAATGTGGCGGCCACATTCTCGTAAAATGCTCCAAGGTGGTGTTGTGGATTTCAATCCAAGAAGATTTCGCAAAACGTTCAGAAACCACTTCTGCAACAGGTTGTCCATTTCTGCGCCCTGTCTTAAGTAAGGAGTGGCCCATATCTGGCTAGCATACATTCCTGCTGGGATAGCGTACGTTTTCAAGAGCCAGATGAGCGCATGCAGCCGATTTGTAAGGTTGTGGTCGTGAGCATAGGTTTTGACACGATAAGTCCCCGCCATGCATGGTTTCAGAGCAGCCTCAGCAGCAGTGGAAAGGTTGAGACGTTTGTCACAGACCAGAAAAGAAAAGAAAAGAAAAGTCTACGCAGGCCACAGGCCGCGTGCATTAAGGAAAGGTCCCTTAACTAGCAAGCTAGCAAGGGCCTCACCAGAGGTCCCTTCAAACTACACTAGCTGTAGCTAGCCTAGGAGAGAGAAAGAGACTGAACTCAGGCTAATGAGGATCAGGCGGGTTGTCGGCCATGCCCCGAGACGCCCGGACTCTCCCTCTCCTTGTATCCACCTCCGCGCGCCCAGCGACACTCCCCCCCCTTCTCCCGAATCCCCCTGTGAACAAAAAGCATGTCTGGTGTTAATGATAGTGGTTAGTCTCTGCATGGCATGAAAGCTCAGCTTAAAAGCGAGGGATTTTGCTTTTTGTTTGGATAGGCTCAAATTGACAAGAGTATTGATCGTGTACAAGGGTTACAAGGGTTACAAGGGGTTGGCCTACAGCCCGAGAATCTGGCTGATCGGCTGCTGGTGAAGCATTCTCATCCAGCATCAAAAATTGAAACCAGTTCAGACAAAAATTTTGAAAATCTGTGCGAGTCTTGATTTAGAAAAGCATTGACCTCAAGATTAGTCACAACGTGAAAGCTCGCCAAGAAAGGAACAAAATCAGTGTTTGGAAGCTGGGCAAAAGTGTGTAACGGTTTAAAAAGATCAATGAACAGGTCCTTGTATTTTCTGCGCAGCTCACACAACTCACAGCAATTGCAGTAGAAAAGAACACGTTTCTCGTCCTGGACTTCAGCACATCCACACTTATCACAAATATTTGAACCACCCAACCATTTACAGGACTACTCATTGTGAATAATGCCAGCCACACCAATCAGGATGATGTGTAGGGTCACTTTGTTGTTCCTGTTTGGATTCCTTGAGCTGCGGGTTCAGTCTGGTTATAGTGTGAGCATGTTGAGTTGCTGCAGTTTATGAAGTGATGAAGGGGTTGGTGTATGGACAAATGTTCAGTTCTACTAGGTGAACGTCTCTGTCTTGAGGAGGGATATTAATAGGATCAAGGTGAGCTTGTCTGCCTGGGATAGATCTCACAAAGATAACATCAGGGCGGCTCTGGTGCCGAGCAGAGAAGCCAGTACCATTAGGAAAAAAAAGAATGGCTCGTGAAACGTTTTCTGGGACTTGTATCCCCTGATCCAAGAGTCTCTCATTACAGCAGGCATCCATACCAATAAGGGACGAGTCAAACCTGCCTTTGCTAAGAGCTTTAACACAGAAGCTAAGGCCAACATGGTGTCTGTTGGTATGCATACCACTCATAGTTGGATTTGGACATCTGAGGACAACATGATTAATGCTGTCCATATCATCACACAGCGGGCATCTTCCATCGGTGGAAGACACATTGAATCTAATGGCATGCTTTTGTGTGTAGACTGTCCCTGTGCGGTATTTGACTACATTTATCTGTTGTTTAAGAGTAATCTTAGGAGTAGATTACAAGGAGTTGCTGATTTCCTTGTTAGCAAGTTGACAGGTTGGGTCCACAAGATTGCAACCAAACTTCACCTTCACGCTGCCAAAACCTTGACAAAAACTGATAACACCAAACGTGCCATCCATTTCAGTAACTCCAGGAATGGGGGATCGGGGGAGGGGTTTGTGGAACAGGCTGCTCGCAGGAGAGCCACGCGCACACCTGGATGGATGGCTGACAACCCGCCGGACCCACATTAGCTTGATTGCTTTTAGGTATGCTTTTAGTTGGTGGGGCTCACTGTCAGTTTCAGCACTGTCTGTTGGGTCTTTCCTTAATGCACGCAGGTTGCTGTCCAGCATAGGCTTTTACTTTTACTTTGATGATGAAATAATGCTCAAGCTCCTGCGCCATGCAGTAAGGTCCAAACAAACAAAAGAACCAATTGCCACTTTCATGCTCCTGCCCCACTGGAGAGGCTTCAGCTGCAACGCTTATATGAGCTGGCTCAAACAATACCCAGACGCTGCAAAAGTGCTTGCCGAATTCCCTGCCAGAAACATCCAATTCCAGGCACCACAACACTGGTTTGATACCATTCCCAACCCTACCCCACCTTTTTATCCTATGAAACTCATCGTCGTGTGGAATCTTAATGCCAGAGTAATGTTAGATAGCGCAAACAAAGACTGGATTTAACTCCTCAATCAAGATGTACCAGAAGGTTACTGGCTACCCCTGGATCGTCCTTATCCTGCCACACCACTGCGTACCCACCAACACCTAACATCAAACACCTGGAAAAAGAAATTCCAACCACCAACCCCTGACACACATAGCTGTTCACACAAGTGCCCTCAGGCTAGAGCAGCCTTCCTTCTTGCCGACTACAAGAAGACGTTCACACCTAAAATTAAAGACTGGAGTGAAATCACCTACACATATGGCAGTTTGATTAAACACAAAGATAATAACTCCCCACCACTTTCTGGTTTGGGTGTCTACAGACCGGGAAGGGACACTAGTCCACCCTCCCAACACTTGCAGCTGCACGTCAAACCCAATGGCCATGGGCCTACTAATATCATCACCAGAGCAGAACTTGTGGGTATTCTTGTGGCACTCCAACAAGAGCAAACCCATATTGCCATGGAGAGTGCATCCTGCCTTTCCCAGATTTTTAAGCAAAGTCTCAATCCGATGCGCATGAGGTACCACCTACATGCAGAGAAAAGAAAAGAAAAGTCTATGCAAGCCAGGTCCAGCTGCGTGCATTAAGGAAAGGTCCCCTAACTAGCAAGCTAGCTAGGGCCTCACCGAGGAGGTTCACAGGCTTAGCCTAAACCAAGCTATGAACCGATGGGGAATAATTAATGAGGGTCAGGCGGGTCGCTGTCAGCCATGCGCCTGCGGGCGTAGACTCTCCTCCTCCTGCTCTGAACTGCCTCACCCCCAGTGATGCCCCTGCCCAAAGAACCCTGCAAGTATAATGAGTGCCTGGTGTTTATTATTTTTGTTAGTGATTGGAGTGCATGGCAACTTAATTGAGAGGCTAATTTTTCTGCGTTATGTCTGGTAGGACCCAGCTCAATCAGGGGAGTGATGGTGTAGTCATTATAGATTGTACCTGCTACACCAAGTAAAATAGTGTGCAAGGTCACCTTATTATTTCTATTCGGGTTTCTGAGACTACGGGTGCAAAGTCTGGAAATGGTACCAGCATGCTGGTCAGCAGCTGTTCGTAGGCTGGGTAAGGGGTTAGTGTCAGGGCAGAATTTAAATTCCACAAGGTGAATATCTCTGTCGTGGGCAGGTATCATCCTAGGGTTAAATACATGCAGAGCTCATTCGTGCAATATCAACCATATTAGAGCACTCCCCTCATTCTAATCATTTTTTATCAAGTCAAAGCCCACTCGGGCATTATAGGCAATGAGAGGGCTGACGCCTGCGCTCGCACCGCAGCCCTCTCAGACACTATAGACATTGCACTTCCAGATGCCAGGGACCCCTTCCACAATTTCTATTGGCCCTCTTTGAAGACCTCTCACGCACAGAATGATGGCATGCACCGCTCCCACGCTTTTTCAATCCACTACCTCACCAAACTGAACAACAAACTTAAAGCACATATGCACAAGAAACACAAGCTTGGCTTTGCTGACATCTCCGGCTACCACTACCAGAGATGGCAGAAACTTAACAATACCATACCACCCACCACCACTGCAAACACTGAAGCACACGACCCAATCTCTCAACTTGCTAACAAGGAGATCAGCAACTCCTTCTGGCAAAATCTAGAGATTACTCTGAAACAGCAAATAGAAAGAAAGAAAGAAAGAAACATCTACGCTTGCCGTTCGGCTGCCTGCATGAAGGAAAGATGTCACGTCAAATCATGATATGCTTTCTCAAGAACAATAATATGTGACTGACGCTGATCTTGCATGACAAAGAGCCTCCCATTGACTCCCACCAAACAGCAAATAAATATAATGAAGTACCAAACAGATACACTGTACACACAGAGACATGCCTTTACTTTCAACTTTTCTTCCAGTTCTGGAAGATGCCCTCTTTGCGATGATATGGACCACATTGACCATATACTCCTCAAGTGTACAAAATCAACAATGAGTGGGATGCACACCAACAGACACCATGAAGCCCTTAGTCTCTGCGTAAAAGCCCTCAGTAAAGGCCGGTATGGCTCATCCCTTATTGGTATGGATGGCTGCAGTAATGAGAGACTCCTGGATCAGGGCATACAAGTCCCTGAAAGCATCTCAAGAGCTATTCCAGATTGGATTTTCCCTAATGGTACTGGCTCCCCTGCCCGGCACCAAAGCCGCCCTGATGCTCTCTTTCTGCGCCTTATTCCAGGCAGACAAGCTCACCTTGATCCTTCCAAGATCCCTCCTCAGGACAGGGACATCCACCTTGTTCGACTAAAATTTGACCTGACACAAATCCTTTCACCACTTTCAAACGTGCAGCAACTCAACATTCCCACACCATAACTAGACTAGACTAAAAAACCGCAGCTCTAGGATTTCAAACAGGAATAACAAAGTGACACTGCACATCATCTTAATTGGGGTGGCTGGCACCATTTACAATGAGTGTACAATTACACCTCTTATGAATCTGGGCCTTACCAAACAAAAAGCTAAATCACTCGCATCCAAGCTTAGAGACCATGCCATTCAAACTTTGAAGACTAAACACTATCATTAATACTTAACACGCTCTTTGTTTTCCCGGAGCCTTCTGGGGTGGTTCTGCTGGGCGCGCGGCGGCAGAGGACGGGAGAAGGAGAGTTCGGGCGTCCAGGAGCATGGCGAGCAACCCTCCAGATCCCCATTAGATCTGTTTCTGGATCTCTCCTAGGCTGGCTGTGTCAATTGTAGGTTTAGAGGGCCTTCTAGTAAGGCCTCTGGCTTTTCAGTTAGGGGACCTTCCCTCAATGCACGCGGCCTTTGGCCTGCGTAGACTTTTCTTTTTGTGAGAGCAGTCCCATTATTTCAGTTGCTGCATCTTTGAAAGGGGACTGGATGGTGGCGTGGATGCCTGCCTTTTTGGCTGCTTCATAAGCTTCAAGCAGGGTCTTAAAACCTGTCTGCAGTGAGCACACCAACGCACTTGCCATTGGCATTCTAAATACAGGCACATTCAGAAGAAAAGAAAAGAAAAGTCTACGCAAGCCAAAGGCCCCGTGCATTAAGGGAAGAACCCCTAAAAAAGTTAGAGGCCTCACCAGGAGGCCCTCCACCTAAACTAGACAAAACTAGCCTAGGAGAGAGCAAGAGACAGAACTAATGGGAATCCGGGGGATTGCTTGCCATGCCCCTGAGCGCTCGGACTCTCCTTCTCCCATCCTCTGCCGCCGCCGTGCGCCCAGCAAAACCCCTCCCAGAAGCTCCCTGAACACAAAGTGCATGTCTAGTGTTAATGATGGTGGATAATCTTTGGATGGCATGGTACCTAAGTTGGGAAGCTAGTGATTCAGCTTTTTGTTGGGTCAGGCCCAGATTTATGAGAGGTTTAATTGTATAGTTGTTGTAAATCGTGCCACCAACTTGGTGTTGAACACCAACTAAGATGATGTGCAAAGTCACTTTGTTATTCTTGTTTGGGTTTCTTAAGCTGCGTGTTTTAAGTCTGCTTATGATGTTGGAGTGTTGAGTTTGTGCACGTTCTAAGATGACGAAGGGATTTGTGTCAGGGCAGAATTTAAGTTCAACAAGGTGAATGTCCCTATCTTGTGGTGGGATCCTGGTAGGATCAAGGTGGGCTTGTCTGCCTGGGATGTGGCGCACAAATAGAGCATCAGGGCGGCTTTGGTGCCGTGCAGGTGAGGCAGCGCCAAGTGGGAAAACCCAGTCTGGAATAGCTCGAGAGGTGTTTTCAGGGACTTGTACGCCTTGATCCAGAAGTCTGTCATGATTGCAGCCATCTATGCTAATGAGGGATGAGCCAAAACGGCCTTTGCTGAGGGCTTATACACAGAGACTAAGGGCCGCGTGGTGTCTGTTGGTGTGCATCCCACTCATTGTTGGGTTGGTACACCTAAGCAGAACATGATAAATGTTGTCTGTATTTGCACAGGGTGGGCACCTACCAGAACTGGAAAATTTAAAGTTGAAGGCATGGCTCTGTGTGTACAGGGTATCCGTTCGATATTTCATGAGGTTTATTTGTTGTTTAAGGGTAATCTTTGGATTTTCCCAGAAGGAGTTGCTGATTTCCTTGTTAGCAAGCTGAGAGATTGGGTTGTGAGCTTCAGTCTTTGCAGTGGTGGTGGGTGGTATACCACACGTATGGTGTTGCTAAGTTTCTGCCATCTCTGGTAGTGGTAGCCAGAGGTGTCAGCAGAGCCAAGTCTGTGTTTATTGTGCATGTGTGTTTTAAGTTTGTCGCTCAGTTTGGTAAGGTAGTGGATTGAAAAAGTGTGGGAGCGGTGCATGCCATCATTTGGGTCCCTGGCATCCGGAAGTGTAATGTCTACTGTGTCAGAGAGGGCTGCAGTGCGAGCGCAGGCGTCAGCCTTCTCATTGCCTATAATGCCAGAGTGGGCTTTGACTTCATAAAAATGGATAGGGTGAGGGGAGTGCTCTAATGTGGTTGATATGGCATGGACGAGCTCTGCATGTAGGTGATACCTCATGCGCATGGGATGAAGGGTTTGATTTGAAATCTGAAAGAGGCAGGATGCACTATCAGTGGCAATTGTGGTTTGTTCGTGTTGGAGCGCCACAAGGATACCCACGAGTTCTGCTCTTGTGATGGTATTGGTAGGCCCATGGCCATTGGGTTTTATGTGCAGTTGCAAGTGTTGGGATGGTTGAGTAGCGTCTCTTCCTGGTTTGTAAACACCTGAACCTGATAGCGGAGGGGAATCGTCATCTTTGTGTTTGATCACACTGGCATCAGTGTAGGTCATTTCCCTCCAATCCTTGATTTTGGGTGTGAACATCTTTCTAAAGTTGGCAGGGGTGAATGTTGCCCTTTCTCGAGGGCATTTGTGTGAGCAGCTATGAGTGTCAGGGGGGAGCGATTGGAATTTCTGCTTCCAAGTGTTTGATGCAAGGTGTTGGTGTGTTTGCAGTGGCGTGACTGGATTTGGAGTATCCAAGGGTAGCCAAGTAGCCTCTGGTGTGTCTTGCTTTACATCTTCCTGGAGGGACTGGAACCAGTCTTTGTTAGCGCTACCTAGTAATGCTCTGGCATTAGAGTTCCACACAACGATGAGTTGCATAGGATAGGAAGGTGGGGTAGGATTGGGTATGGTATCAAACCAGTGTTGTGGTGCTTGGAATTGGATTTTTCTTGCAGGGAATTTGGCAAGCACTTTTGCAGCGTCTGGGTATTGTTTGAGCCAGCTAATATAAGCGTTGCAGCTGAAGCCTCTCCAGTAGGGCAGGAGCATGAAAGTGGCAACTGGATCTGTGCTTTGGAGGGAGGAATGTACTGCTTGGTGCATGAGTTTAAACATTATTACATCATCATGGGGTGGATGGCAGAAGGAGAAGCCCGTGTAACGCACTGAGAGGGCGTCTGTGTGTGCCCCAAAAACTTGGTCCCGGCAATTTGTACTGAAGTAGATATTGTAGGTATTTTCAAAGTCAAGAGGGCTGGAGTACCTCTCCACTGAGACCATGCACCATTTCTGCAGGGATGATAGTATGCTGGAAGGAGTAATAAACTTGTTTGAATTAAAAACCTTTTTGCTCTGTGCAAAAATATTTTTCTGTTGAGCCTTTTGGCGAGAGAGCAAACCCATAATTTCAGTTGCTGAACCCTGGACAGGGGGCTGGATGGTGTCATGGATGCCTGCCCTTTTGGAAGCTCCGTAGGCTTCATGCAGGGTCTTGAGCCTGTCTATAGTGAGCATGCCCATACATTTGCCATTGGCATTGTAGATACAGGCGCATTCAGAGGTGGTTACCTCTGGCATTCGTGCTGGCATGGCGACCTCATCAGATGTGTCAGGGTGGAGGCTTTCCTTCATGAGGTCAACACTTCTTATGATTATGCCGCACTTCCATGTTGGCATGAAATCTGTCTGGGGGCTGGTAGGTTGGAAGTCAAAGGTGACATTTTTGCAGATGGCGCAACCGGTAGTTGAGATCCATGAAGGGTCAGAAAGGCTCTGGGGGTTTCCTTCAAAGCCTTGGTTGACAAGGTTGTCCAGGTCCATATCAATGGTCAAGGGGTCTTCTATAACCTCTGGTCGTTCCTCCGAGTCAAAGACTTGCACAGGAGCATCCAAATCTGGGTGTATCCGTAACATTTCTTCAGCTTCCCATTTAGGATGCCACTCTACATAGATCATTTCACAGTCTTCAGAGAAGTTTATCCTTTCTGCTTTTTGGGAGTCTGACAGGGAAGCGCAGACAGGGCAGTCCCAGTGTTCATTTTGTTCGCTCAGTGTCCGGTCATTTTGGGAGCAAGACTTGACATCTACGAGACAGTCCCAATGGTATGTGCGGTGGCAGGTGTCACAGGTGGGCATATCGTTATGGCATTGACTTTCAAAGTTGTGTTCCTTGCTTAACGGGCTCCATCAGAGTTGGCAGCATGGGTCTAGCTTAGTTCTTCTTGGTACATGCTTTGAAGAGGCCACTTTCAGCCCATCATTTTTGAAAATGGGCAAGGCCCATTTCTCAATGGTGACAGGGTGCCATTGAATTTTGTATTGCTTTTGCTGCTTTTCTTGAGAGGATCTCTTATATTTCCTGAGGTGTTGCCATCCCAGGATATTTAGGATAACATGGTCATAGCGGAAGATGGTGTTGCTAGCTTCAGCTGCGCTTAATGCAGCAGCTTTATTCTGTTTATAATTCCAGAGCCATTGGGGAACATCAGTGCCTGGTGTGTTTGGAGGTAGAGGACTAGGAGTTATCAAGGGTTGTGGGTTATGCTCTAGGAATGTTGTTGGGGCTCGGCTCCCTCTGGGCCGTCTGCTTTGGCATGAGTGCGCCTCTGCATGTGGTTGACTGCTTGGGGATGGATTCTCTTGGCTGCTGGGGGAAGCATTTTCTACTTTTATATCCTCAGCATCAAAGGGGGGGTTGCTGTAAGTTCTGGGGTCTGAAGGGGTGTGTGTGTGTGTGTGTGTGTGTGTGTGTGTGTGTGTGTGTGTGTGTTAGGGGCATGACTCCCATTGTCTGGGTTGGAGTTGGGGGGATCTGGGGGAGCATGGCCTGGGTGCAGCTTTGACCAGTTCCATCCTGTGGGCGTATGTTCTGTTCTTATCAGTTCTGCATATGTTGTATGATTTATGCAGCGTGATTCAGGGGTTTTATTGGGTGAGCTGTCTTGGCTGTGTATGATTGTATTGATGAGGTCAGGTCTGTCCTCAGTCAGAGTGTGGGTGTTGAGAGTATGGGAGAGTTTATTCAGAACTACAATATGTTTGGTCTTAATTGTTCGGCCAAACAGAGATGTGAGTTTGTTCTCGTCAATAATATGGGTGAGGTTATCATTCAGTAAAGCTGAGAGCCTGTTTATGCCTATTTCCATGAGGGCATAAGTGCAGTGACAGGATAAGGTTTTAAGGGTGGGTTGCATTGTCATTGAGAGGACTTTTATTACGGGAGTGATGCTGGAGAGAAGGTAGGGTGCTCCTTGATAAGAGACGTCGAGGTCGCTCTTGTTGATGCAGAGGTATTGCCTAACACGGAGCATGTAGGGCAATTACTTGAGGATGAAGCTGGATGTTTGGTGATATGGGTTGATACTCCTGAGTACGTCGTGTCTCAGTTGGTGGATTTGCGATTCAAGCATAGCCCTAGTGACTCGGCCGTGCCTGCCATATGGAGCTGGCCGGTACAATTTCTGGAGGTGAGGATGATGGCGGATGTGTAAGCAGAGCTACTTGACAGAAACTCTACAAGGCTTTGATTGATTTGACCTTGTTGGAGGTCTGTGCGGGAGTAGTGGAGGTAAAAATTATAATTTGCATTCCAGGGTAAGTAGTGCAGGTAGTGGTTGACAATTGTGATATTAAATTTTCCTACACACATTCAGAGGTGGTTACTTCCGATATTTGTGTCGGCATGGCGACCTCATCAGATGTGTCAGGTTGAAGAGTTTCCTTCAAGAGGTCAACACTTCTAATGATTAAATCACATTGCCATGATGGCATGGTATTTGTGTAGGGTTTGGTAGGTTGGAATTCAAAGGTGACATTATCGCGAATGGCGCAGCCGGTAGTTGAGAGTCATGAGGAGTCAGACAGGCTCTGAAGATTGCCTTCAACGCCTTGGTTGCCAAGATTGTCCAGGTCTCATCGTTCAGGGTGTCTACTGTTTGTTCCATTCTTTACTCCTCCAGGGCTTCTCGCTAAACAACACCCAGGCCATTCTAAGCTAGAGGACTCAATTATTGCCGCTACACAGGACTTTGAAACTAGGGTTTGCAACTTTGGCAAAAAAGTAACTTTTTTAGGTGGACTCTAGGGTTAGGTTAGGGTTAGGTTTAGGTTATTAGGGCTAGGTTAGGTTTAGGTTTAGGTTTAGGACTAGGTTTAGGGGGTTAGGGAGGCAAAACTGGGTGAAACTGGGTGAAACTTTGCTGCCAAAGGTCAAACTGGGCTATAGCGACTATTACTCAGAGGACTACTAATAAGAGGACCAGGCAGAGCCAAAACCCAACACACATTCTAAACTACCATTCAGCACCCATCCTAACTCCACCCCTCTTACCACCCACCACACCGAGCACTGATACTGCTACCTGGCTGTGGAACTACAAGCAAAATAAAGCCAATGGAATATGCACAATGCGTGCAAGCAATACAATCTTCTGCTATGACCACGTGATCCAAAACATTATGGATTGGCAGTACCTGCGTAAGCACGAGCGATCCCCACAGAATATCCAACAAAGTTAGTACAAAGTCCAATGGCACCCTGTCACAATTGAAGAATGGTCCCTGCCCATTACCTAAATGGGGGGCTGAAAGTGGCCTTTTTAGACAAACATAACTCACATACCCGGAAGGCTGGCAAAGGACCCGTGCTGCCAACTTTGCTGGAGCCCAGTGAGCAAAGAACACACACACACACACACACACACACACACACACACACACACACACACACACACACACACACACACACACACACACACACACACACACACACACACAAATCCCAACGCTACGATGACATGCCCACCTGTGATACATGCCACCGTACATATCACTGGGGCTGTCTTATAAAAAGTCAAAGTATGTTCCCGACAAGACCGGATGCTGAGTGAATCTCATGAACACTGGGACTCCGGATCCCCTGCATGTGCTCCCCTCTCCCAAGGCAAAAAACAGACAAGAAACAACTTCTCTGAAGAGCATGAAATTATCCGTGTCACATGGCGTCCCTGTTGGGAAGCGGCTGAATGCTGAACAAGCACCCTGACCTCTGGAACTATCTAGAAGCCTTTGAGAAGGAGAAATTAGAACAACTACGTAGTAGTTGGTATACCGGATCCCCAAGCCAACAGTGTTAAAGAAAAGAAAAGTCTACGCCAGCCAAGAGGCCGCGTGCATCAAGGAAAGGTTCCCTGACTAGCAAGCTAGAAAGGGCCTCACCAAAGGGTCCTCAAGCCTAAACTAGACTAAGCTAGCCTAGGAGAAAGCCAGAACAAGAGCTAATAAGGATCTGGAGGGTTGGCTGCCATGCTCCTGGACGCCCGGACTCTTCTTCTCCTGCTCTCCTCTGCCGCGCGACCAGCAAACCCTCCCCCAGAAGTCCCCTGGAAATGAAGTGCATGTCTGGTGTTAATAATAGTTGTTAATCTTTGGATAGCATGGCAACTCAGTTTGGATGCTAATGATTTAGCCTTCTGCCTGGTTAAACCCAAGTCGTAACTTACGACTCGTAAGTAACAGTGTTAACCTTGATAACCTCGCCAATCAAGGCTTTGACGGCAATATCCAGAACTATCCCCAAACCTCATGGCTATCAACTAATGGCAGTGCAATCCACAAAATGTTAACTTTGACTTCCTGCCCACCAATCCTCAAATATACATCCTGCCAGCATGGCAGTGTGAGATTATTGTCAGACCCGTTGACCTCATGAAAGATTTTCAAAAACCCGACCCCAGCAGCGAGGCCAGAATCCCCGTGGAAATGCCCTCATCTTCCACCTATGAAGTTGCCTGTATCTACAGGCAAATGTGTGGGCATGCTCAATGCGCAAAGATTCCCAACCCTCACTGAAGCATACAAAGCAGCCAAACAAGCAGGCCTACACAACACACTCCAACCACCAGTTCAGGACATGGCAACTGAAATCATGGGCTTACTCCAGCGACTAAAAGCCGAAAACAAGCACCTGCTTGCCAAGAGCAAAACGTTTTACACTTATAATATGCCGATTACACCTTCCCACATACGGTCAGCCATACAGATGTGCTGCATGGTTTCCACGGAAAGGTACTCCAACCCTCTTGACTTTGACCCCTCCAAGAACTGCTTAAGCGCCAAACCTCGTGACCAGGTCTTCGGAGCTTGCACTGATGCTCTCTCAGTGTGCTACTCTGGATACTCCTTCTGTACCAGCACCAGGCCTATCAGCCCAACATTGTGGCTGCCGGTCCTCCCCTAAATCTGTAAATCTGTAAGCTGCCCTTAAACTTGAAGGCAGGTACAGCTGACCCCTTCCTTCCCTCTCCTTTCCTTTCGAAGGAAGTTCCAAGGAAAGCTAAGACACTCACATACAAATCAAGTTGCCATGCGGATGAGAGATTGACGACCATTACTAACACCAGACTCTTTAGTTAGGGCTTTTGAGGGGTGTTTGCCGCAGGCGCGTGGTGGTGGAGAATGGGAGAAGGAGAGTCTGGGCATCGGCATGGCTGACAACCCTCCAAATCCTTATTAGCTCTGTTTCTGGCTTTCTCCTAGACTAGTTGTTTCTCTTTTATGTTTGTGGGCCCTTTGGTGAGACCCTTGCTAGCTTGCTAGCCTGGGAACTTTTCCTTAATGTACATGGTATTTTGGCTGGTGTAAAGAAACTACGTAGGCAGTGAGAACAGTCCCTACATTAATTGAGGAAGTGGAGACACATTGGCTCAATGAGCCGTGAGTCTCCCTCACCAGAGGGTGAGAGGGAAGTTAGTGTGGTTCAGGTGGATTTCTGAAGCATGCAGCCTCAGGGCACCAGAGTTATGTCGAGTGTTTTTGATTTCAATGGCACGTCTACTAATAGTCATTGTAAGTTTGTGCACATATTGCACAGTGCTTAGTTTTAGTAAACTCTTCTTTCTTTCTTTCTTTCTTTCTTTCTTTCTTTCTTTCTTTCTTTCTTTCTTTCCTTCCTTCCTTCCTTCCTTCCTTGCTTCCTTCCTTCCTTTTTCCTTAATTGATGTAGGGAGAGTTTCCTCTGCCTATGTAGTTTTTTTTTCTTTTCTTTTCTTTCCTTTTTTTTCTTTGTTTCTTTCTTCCCTTTTTTGTTTGTTTGTTGTGCGGAAATTGCAAGCCAAATTCCATGTACCGCTTGTATGCTAATGTGATTCGTTCTCTTGTCACGGACTGGTGTGTGGCCTCAACTTGCTTGAAGCAAGATTCCAGACACACGATTTAACTTCTACCCTGGAAGGAACACCCTCCAGCCCATCTACATTTTAAGGCACCTACAGCATGCTGCACGCACAATCAAGCCTGGGCGATCTAGCCGGCTGCACACTGCATTCATTGACTTCAAGCGAGCATATGACACCATCCCTAGGCAGGCACTCTGGCAGCACCTGCAGCGCACACGCATGCCCACTCCTTTCTTGTCCATCATTAAAAACATGTACGATGCTGAGGAGTATATTTTGAAGGAGAGAAGAATGTCCGGGTGAAACCTAACACAGGTGTGAGACAGGGCTGCCCTTTGTCCCCTCTACTTTTCTCTATGTATATAAATGACATTGATGAAATTGTGGAGGGGGTGCAAGGTGCTGTTGTAACAACCATTATAAATGAAAAATCAGCAACTGCTGTGCTGTGACGCAGGCTGGCGCAACACACAGTTAATTCTTGTAATTCGGTTTGGGTTGCACTCACGGATGGCTGACGGTTCACCTTAGCCCTTTGGTACTTATGAGAGGCAAAGCGTGGCAGAGACAGAGAGCGTCAAGGTGTTTTAAGTATGTACAACAAGTGGCAGCAACACTCATGATCACCACCAGGGCCAGAGCAAAAGCCAAAAGCTAGGGCTTAGGGTCAAGGCAAATAAAACAAGTACAGAAACCTCAAATGAACCCTAGTTCTCCTTCTGGAATAGTAGATTGTAGACTCAAAGCAAATCTACAACTACACTGTCTCACGCGTTGGTACAATAATATACAGACAGATTCAACAACCACATGACAAATTAGGGTTGTCAAACACCATTCATCAAGCAATTAAAGTTATATCAGAAATTATATGTACATCCATGCAAATAGTTGGAAGTGCCCTCAACAAGCAACGTCAAAGTGTCTCAATCATGTCTGGCAAAGCAAAAGGAACAAGCAAAGCAAATGGAAGACTTCAAGATGTTCAAGTAACTCCAGCATCCTTCTTGCAACAAGGTAGGTCTGATACATATGCAAAGCATCATAGTGTTTCAAGCACCTTCTTTCTCATGGACTCAAGCTTAAGTTGTTGGCATCAATAAGCAAAGCAAGCAAGTGCGGTCCTCAATCAACTTAGACTAACACAGTCAGCTCGGCGAGTCTGTGCTCCAAAGTATCTGCTGAATCCATGCCATAGTGGCTGCGGGAAGCCTATTATATCCAAGACATGTGCAGGTATGTTGTCTTCTGCACACTCCAAATATCTTCAGCCACACTGGTAACTGCATGCCTGCATGCTTGCACTGTGACATGCTACACAGAAGGTGATATATCAATATTCATTTTCAGCTGCATCAGCAGCATAGGGCAACACAAATGCAGAGATGGCTATCAAATCCAAAGTAACGTCTCAACTGGTCGCAAGCATACTCCATCATTCAAGTTTGAGTGTCTGTGCACAGCTTTCTCAAATGCATCCAAAGGCCTCAAAGGTTGTCTCAATATCAAAAGGGATTTTGCACGCACATAGCCTACTCAAACAAGTCTTCTATACACAGCGCTGTTATCAATTCTGGTCATTACAGCTGTCACGCGTACAGCTGAGTTCTATGTGACGCACATGTTATATGCTGAAGACCTGACTCTGATGGCCAACGATCCTGTTGAGTTGCAGACCATGCTGAACCGCTTGCATGTGGTTGCCCAGAGGAAGCACTTAATCATCAACACAGCTAAGTCTGAGGTGGTGAACTGCAATTCCTCTGGGTCAGATCTGCCTGTGTTTCGTATTGGGGGTGTGCCACTGGCCCACAAGGAGTCTTTCAAACATCTTGACATGATGTTTCACAAGTGCATGAGCATGGCCAAGTCCTCTGAGCATGCTGCTGGCCCCTTCTTGGCGCCTGCTTTTCGGGTCCGTCGACTTGTTCGTGAGAATTTTCTGGCAAATAGGTCGTATATGTCTCTGTGGCTTGGGAAGACATATGTGGTTCCAGCTGGAATGTATGCAGGCCAAGTGTGGGGCACTGAACACATTAAAGCGGGCAAGGAGTTTGCAATTGATCTGCAAGTGCGGCACATGAGTTACCTTAAGAGCACGCTGGGTCACCCTTAACACGGCGTTAAGAGTACCACTACAAACTGGGCTGTTCTGAGGGAGTGTGGTCATGAGCTGCTTCAATATTACTGGTTCAGGCCTGTTGTCAAAATGTATAATAGCATGCTGAGGTCTAACAGTGAGACGTTGAGAAGAGTGCTGAAAGCAGATTTGAACATTCATTCACGTGAGCCTGCCTGCTGGACTGCTCAAGTTTTTAGATGGTTTTCAAGGCCTGCGGCGCTGTGATTCCTTTGTGCAAGTGGTACGGCAGGGCACTCCTATTCCTCTTCAAGAGTTTACTGATGACCTCAGGCACAGGTTGCGGGCAGTGTGGAGAGATGTCGAGGGAATGAACCCGTGGGACACTTACTGCAAACTGGCAACTTTTCAGTCTTTTTTTGCAGTGCCTTTTGATCACAATGTGCGTGCTCCCGCCCGTCTACCAAGTCATCATGCATTTTAATTTGTCTCTACATGTCATGAGGAATGTTAGTCGTTTCAGACTTAGGGCACATTCACTGAACTTGGAGACAGCGGCTTGGGATACTCGGAACTCTCTCTTGTGTGATCACTATTCTCGTGATGAGATTCAGGATGAAGTTCATGCCCTTTTGGTGTGCAGAGACGCAAATGTTTGTGCTCTGAGGAGAAAGTATGCTTACCTGTTCAACAGTTTTTCCTGGTGATTTTTCGATGGAGCAACCATTTTTACAACAAGCCGGTCACATGGTGTCCAGGATGCTTCTGATTTCCTCTTGCAACACAACAACAAGCTTTTTTCGTTTGTTTCTGAGCTTATGGACATTATGTTGGCTGGCGAGGACCAGTCACAGGCCGATCAGCCGAACAGTCTGGCTGAAGATCCCCTCATGTAAATCTAAATCTAGTGTGGGTCAGGTGGGTTTCTGGAAGCATGCGGCCTCAGGGCACCAGAGTTATGTCAAGTGTTTTTTATTTCAATGGCACGTCTAGTCCCCTTTCCCATGTCCCCTTTCTCCATTGCTTTTCTCCATTTACCTTGATGACATCAATGAGGTGTCTGAGAGGATTGAAGGAGCTTGAATTGGCACACCTAATTTTCATGTATCCAAACTCCTGTATGCTGATGATTTATGCTTAACCTCCAACTCACCAAACATTCTTCAGCCCATGCTTAACCGTCTCAGGGCTTATGCCCGTCGGAAATTCCTGACAGTCGACACCAAATAGTCTGCGATCGTCTGTTTTAACTCCAAGACCAATAACTTGCCTCCCCTTTTTTATGATGGTGAGGTCTTGCCTTACTCAAACACCTTTCGCTACCTGGGGATGCAGTTGGACAAACACATTAATCTGCACAATGCTGCTGAGGAAGCTCTCAAACCCTGCCTGGTAGGCATGGCTTGCGTACGTACTTTTGCCCATCAACACCAGATTACACACTGCCTACATGCCTACTTATGGCTCTTCAAGACATATGTCATACCAACAGGAAAGTATGCAAGTCAGATCTGGGCCACTGCGTATCTTCAACAGGGGACAAAGATGGATCATTGCATCCAGAAATGGCTTCTGAGATTTTTGAGATCCATGCTGGGTGTAAGAACATTGACTCCTTTCTGGGGTGTCCACCGTGAGTGTGGAATCGAACCTATTCAATTCAACTGGTTCAGAGCCTGTGCACGCTTTTATAATTCTCCCACCTATTGCAACAGCGCTCTACTTCACAAGTTCTTTCGTGCGGACATCTCCCTCAGCCCCAGGAATTCTTCGTGCTGGACATCCCATCTATTGTCTGCCATGAATGGCTTACATCACGCTCATCATTTTCAGCAAAAGGTGCGCTCTGCTGATCATTTGGACTTGATTCAGCTTGTTGTGGATCTCAGGTCTCGCCATCTAGCATATCGGAGACGTTTTTCTGGTTACGACCCACGAGACACAAACAGCAAACAAATTACTTAACATCACTGGTGTGCTCTCCCAACCAAGCCTGCACACGTTACATGTTCTCCTTATATTCTGCCCAAATATTTCTACTTGGATTTACCCAAACACATCGTTCGCAGTGTGGCTCGATTTCACCTTCGTGTCCATACTTTAAAAGTCGAGCAGGCCACATGGGATGATGCTATTTCCCCTGCCTGTGATCTAAGTGATGCTCAAGATGGTGTGCAGGAAGAGCAAAACGTTCTTTTCAAATGCACTCATCCCCATGTTTTCTTTCTTCGGCTTGAATATGCTTCCTTATTTTCTGGTCCTCTCCTCTTTATTTCACTCTTCCAATAGCGTGGCTCCCTGCATGCCTGGCATTCAACATGTACAGTCTTAGAAAAAGAAAAAGAAAAAAGAAAAAACTACGTAGGCAGAGAAAACTCTCCCTACATCAATTAAGGAAAGAGAGACACATTGGCTCAAAGAGCCGTGAGTCTCCCACACCAGAAGATGAGAGGGGAGTTAATGTGGATCACGCGGGTTTCTGGCAGCACGCTGCTCCAGGGCACCAGTGTTATGATGAGTGTTTTTATTTTCAATGGCACGTCTGGTAGAGGTAAGTTTGTGTGTGTACAGTCTTATCATAACTCTTCTATCTAAAATTAAAGCAATAACAAGCTTTTTTCCTTTTTACTAGAAAGTGTGCTTTTTTATGAGCAGGCTAGCAGTCAACCGTTTTGACTGCAGGCCTTCTTTGCTTCTGTAACCTCTGTAACCTCAATGGCACGTCTAGTTAACGTAAGTTTGTGCACAAATTGCACAGTGCTTAGTTTTAGTAAACTCTTTTCTTTATTTTCTTTCCTTCCTTCCTTCTTCCTGTTTCTTTCTTTGTTTCTTTCTTGCCAGCTAGCTAGGTTGTTGTTTATTTCTTTGTTTCTTGTGCGGACATTGCCAGCTAGCTAGCTTGTTGTGAAGGTGCCACAAGTGGTCAGGAGAGTTATGTACAAGCTGTTCAGCCTAGCGTCTGGGATCCCTAGCGCAGGTCCTGGTGGTAACCCCTTTTCTCACTTGTTTTGGTTAGCCAAGGAGGAAGTAAGAGAACATACTGCTGGTACATCCACAGCTCTTGCACCCAATCCTAAAATCACCTACCTCCCCAATCTTCACAATGCTCTAAAGTCTCACATGCATACAAAACACAGGCTTGGATAAGCCAACTCCAAAACAGGCTACTACTCATGTAGATAAGAAAATCAGCAATGCCTTAAGGAACATGTCCTGTATATCCACACCCGTGAAGCACACTATCTTACAATATCGCATTGGCACCCTTTATAACCAAGAACATGCGGTTCGTTTCAAAAGGTCCACTAACCCACCTTGCCCTCTCACAGGCTGTCACCAATTAGACAGTGCACTCCACATGCTTTCAGGCTGCCAAAATCATATTATTTCCAGTATGAAAACTGAACGCCACAATGTGGCCGAAAGAATGATCATCAAAGCTCTTAGCAAAAGCCCTTGGGGAGCAGGCTTGGTAACACAGACATAGGAAGTAATGTTAGGTTGGAACAACACCACCTCCAAATACTATTTGGAGGTAGTACCTGAGCATGGATCAAACAGGTTTTTACCCCCTTACCTCTTTCCACGTAACTTTTCTAAGAGATTTAGACTCACATTAAGCCGTCCTGATGCTGTACTGATTACTCCTTATCAAGCCAAACCCACTTCTTTTTCTCTTTCTCCCTGCTCACATCATGTGTTACGCAGCAGACATGGCACCTCACAGAGATCCAGCATAGCTAACCGCGTGAAACAGCCTCACCAACTGAATGCTAATCAGCGACATGTGGACTTGATTGCAATCAAGTACTGTGAGGACACGAGGCCAGGACAACAGTTGGAGGCGGCACAGCGGCAGCATGCAGATCTTTACAAACTTATTAGTGCAAAAGCCGTAACTCTTCATACCATTCTCTTAGGCGTTGGTGGAACGTGTTACACAGAACACACTTCTCCATGTTTGATGTTCCTGACCCTCTCATCGTGCGTGTGCTGCTCCTTCTTACGTTAATTTTATATTTACATTTGACCCCTTTGTTCTTGGCATGCTCAGTGTGACAGACCGTGCTTCCTCCTTAAGTTACCATACCGTACGGTACCGTAACGAACACTCGTATGTTGCTCTCCTCCATTTTTTGATGCAGTCAGTGCTGTTGGTCCTGGCAAACTTCGAGTCATGTGTCATGATGTTTATTTGCCGTTGCTTTGCCATACAAACACCAATGGAAAATTTTCCCCTTGTTCTTGGCAAGTTTTCTTTTTTTACTCTTGCATGCATGGGCTACATAAACACTCCTTTACTTTTTCAGTCTTTCACATGAGCAGCCTAGCAGTCGCAATTTTTGACTGATGGCTCAATTTGTAAAACCTGTGAAACTTTACACAGAACATACTCTCAACCAGTTTAAACAATTGGGACTTGACCACCAACGTGCCATTAAACTTGCTAACAGACTTCATGCTAAACCCTTTGAGCATTAAACATCTTACGAAGCCACTCAAATCTCCATCAACTCACCATTCCCTTATCAGGCAAGAATATCATGCATGGAATGAAAGGTTCCTTAAATTAAATCGGACTTAGAGCACCCCAAAATATACTAATTTTTTCTCAATAAGATGCAGGATCGCAATTGGGTAACTTCAGCACTACGATGATCAATTGTAAAGGAAGAAACTGAGGAAGCTTGGAAACCGTGCTTCAAATGCTCCCATTTTGCAAGTCGTCTTTCCTTGGACTAAACAAGCTAGGGAACATCTCAGAACGCAAGGTGGATCTCTAGGTGCCAAAGAAAAGCAACCACTCTCATTTTAGGCACTTGCATTTCAGGCACTCTCCGAGGAATCGCAGTACACAACAATAAATGTTCCAAGAATAATTCCTGGGAGAGACAGCGCAAAATATGGAAACCACCATACAAGGTATTTAAAAAGGCCATGCGTTTTGGCAATTAAGAATAGCTTGCATTATTTACACTCGACCATTTTGCACGCACATTACTTGTCAATCTGAGGCATGCTAACAAGGATAGGGCCACAATCTAACTGGCCTAACAGTGCAATAAAATGCTGTGCCATGGGGGCACACTGTTCTCAGCAGAGGCAATCACAAGTACTTGACCTCACAGACAAATTTGAGGCAGCATGGCATAAGGGTTGGTGCAAATGTATATCTATCTATATCTGCATTAAGGACGAGTTGTGTTCGCATTGAAACAAGTTGCGTTCTGATTTTACCGTTACCTGACATGTTGGCGTGTGGACGCATGGCCAGACTGCTAGAGCAGAAGCCACACCTTCATAGGTGTGGTGTGGTGTGGCACGCTCTTCCTCAGGAAATTAGCTTGTCCTGCAAAAGCAGTTCCATGAAAAATGCTTGTTTAGCCAGAAGTGTCATAAGCTGGGCCTGTAGCCTCTGTGGTGAGGCCCGAGCTAGCTTGCTAGTAAGGAACCTTTCCTTAACACACGCAGCTGGTCCCGACTTGCGTAGTAGCTGTGCTTTCCTCTTAGTCTCTTCACATTCTTCAGGCTGTGCTAGCCTCTTAGTCACTTTACAGCCTTACATTGACAACTGAATTCGATAACACATATTCTGTTTCATTCCCTCTTAATCCACAGCTCACGAATTGAGGTATGAAAATGGGTGTTGTGATGTAGGCTCCTTGCTTGGGCTGCCATAGCACAACAAAGGTCGCAAAAACAGCTTGGATGGCTGCAAATGGGAAGATAATGCAGATGGATTTATGCATGAGCTGGGATGCATGAAGGTAGGCCTGATCATTCACTGTCTGCTGACAAATAATACTGCTTACTGCTTGCTTGCTTGGATTGCTTTGGGCTTTAATGCTCAGGACATGCACACTGCAGCAGCACGTCGCAGGCGTCAGTGCTGATGCTCTATACAAGAATCCCTGATTACAATGCCGCACCTGACGTGGGCTGCTGCCCAAGGGGAAGCGAACACCGTGGGAGCAGCTGAGGCACTGTCAGTCTCCGCCTCATCCTCCAGGGAGGCTCGCCTAGACCCAAACACGGAACCCCTTCTACTTTCTGTCAATTCTTCCTCAATGTGAGAAGGGCGTCTCCGTCTAGAGAAAGACCCTGCAAATGTACTCCCACTGTACGGGTCCCCTCCAATATGGCTCTGCCTCTGTCGGCGGGGCTCTGCTCCTGCTCCTGCTCCTGAGAAACGCACTCCCCCAGAGCTCTTGCGCTTCTGCAAGCCTGACTCTTGCTGGGCCTGAAAAAGTGCAAGGAAGTGCACCTAAGATCTTCAGGCAGATACAACATTTTCCTAGCACAAAAAACAGTCTCAAAGCTGCGTGGACAGCATTTCTTGTAATGCACAGCCGAATGTTAAGTACAAAAATTGGTAATTTAATAGATTATCCAGAGAATAAAATACAAATTCATGCTGTTATACAAAAGGTCACACGCTACTGTACGGATACTACTGAACACGTGCTTCTTTTCAAAATATTATTATTGCCGAGCCAGAACAACAGGAAAGAAGGAGAGGAAAGCAAGACAATGCGTTACTCCATGTTATGCAAGATGATTTGAACTGAAAGACTAGAGATGAAAAGCGCTTTACAGCCCAATTAACAAAAGCTTTCCCAGGTGCACACAGTCATGAAATTACGAGCAAACAGGGGGTTCAGGAGCAGATGATTCCATGCAGGATTCTGCTGCTGACTTGAGGTACAGATTGCAAGGTACTTGGAGAGAAGCCATGTCTGTGGCTCCCAGAGATAACATTAGCAAGCTCCCTACTCATCAAGCTTGGTTTGGCACCCCTTTTGCATGTAATGCTCATTCCAATACACTTCTTCACTGGTACCTGGATTTGCTGGATTTGCTTGAGCAACTTGTGCGTAACATGAGCAGGTTCCGTTTTTGTGCTCATGTTCTAAACATGGAACCAAAAATGAAAGGTTGCACTTTGTGTACAAATATCATACTTTTGAGCTTTTTGGAATCCTTTCAAAAACAACCGTTTTTGCTGCATCAAGTCAGTTCCCATGTTGTCTTTTGTTTCCTCTACCAGCAGAAGTTTGTTTGTACTACATTTTATGAAGGGTTTTCCTAACTAGCCACAACCAGCCACAAGCCGATCAGCCCAACGACCTGGTAGGAGTTCTCCCCCCTCATTGCAATCATTGTATCCAAAAACAGCTCATCACCTGCTTCTCTGCGTTCTCTTTCAGCAGCGTCCATTTCAAAGCAGTCTCTCGAGGGACCTGAAAGCATTGGCATTTCAAGGCAGATTTTAAAAGACAAATTAAGCTTCAAAGAAATGTATCTTCAAGGGTGTATCCATATGAGAGTATTATTCAGAAGCCATTCAGAAGGCTTCTTTTGGCAAGCCATTCAAACCATGTGCTTCTAATGACAGAGGCTTTGTTTTCTCTAATGACACTTCATTCCGGCACAAAGTACATCCATTTAAACAGTACCTCTGATACAATTTCTAGTCCTTGATCGGTCTGTGCTCTGTGGAACGCCTGCTGTTGTGCATAGCCCCGATGGCCCTGCAAGTGAAAGGACACCACCACAAATGGGTCAGAGTAGAAACCGAGCAACCCTGAGAAGACAAAATCCGTCTTGGCAAAACTCCCTCCTTATTTCTATATGCTTATCAATAGGGATCGGCACCTGTTATATAACAAATAACATAACATAACGTTATATAACGGTATATAACGTTATAGGTCCCTTGAAATATAACAGTGCCAAATCGGGGCAATTTTCGACCCCTGCCCATCCCAAACCTCATATAACATAATACTAGAAAAATGGCGGATGTCAAGGAAGGGGAGGCCGATTGGATGAAGTTGAATGAGGAGGGCAAGCATTCCTACCTGACAGACCGTTGCACACCTGCTTACATCCTGAGCAAGCTCACAAAAGGAGCCCCAAGCAGTAGGTGGGAGATTGTTTTCAAGGCATTGATTAAGCCAGAGTATGGGGGCCTGTGTGTGCTGGAGTGCAAGCGATGCAAGGCCAATGTCAGCCCTGGCAACCCATCCCAGGCAGCTCAGCGCCACAAGTGCAAGGCAGAGGCACTAGCAGCAGCACACCTATGAATCGGCTCACAGCCAAGCACAAGGAGGATGTGCTCCAAACTGTGGTGCGCTTGAATGGGGGCAAGGGTGGCATGAGCATGAAAGCTGTTGTTAGCAAGGAGCTCAGCGAGCTGGACTTGGGGAACTGGAACCCCAGCATGGCTGAGGCAGCCACTTTCTTGAAGAAGCGCAACTACGCAGCAGATCCCGTGCAGCTGCAGATCAGTGGGGCCAGCAAGCATGACTTCCTGCGCAACTTCTGGCTGTCCGAGGCAAACCAGCAGTTTCCCCTACTGGCAGTTGCTGCCAACAAGCTACTCTCAGCACACGCAACGACTGCTGCAGCAGAGCGGAACTGGTCAGCATGGGGGCGCACATACACTTGCGCAACTGCTTGAGCATTGAGACAGCTGACAAGCTGGTGTATGTGAAGGCAAACATGCCCAAGGAGTGGTACAGCCAGACAGCTGGCTCAGCAGATGGTTCCCAGCATCATGGCAGTAGAGCGGTGTAGTGGGGGATGAATTTGGTGCAATGGTATAGCAGCACAGTAGGCTTCATGCGGCAAACTGCCTACTTGACAGAAATAACGTTATTTTTCAGCTCCTGAGCTCATATTGGACAGCAGAATTATTTTTATTGACTTGGTAATTTGTAAATGGGCATTATATGCCCACATGCAGGTACCATCCAAATCTGATGGTGAAATTCATTGCCCCAAGGGGTGTTCTGGAGTGTATAACAGGGATCATATAACAAAATATAATGTTATTCTGTTATATAACGGTATATAACGTTATGAATGTCTCCAAATAACGTTATACGCCGATCCCTACTTATCAACGTATTCAAGCGTGGCAAGACAGTGGCAGTTCTGAAGGATGCCAGAATAGCAATGGTTGGCGTATAACCTATTTGAATGGTCTCATGAAGAGAAAATGTGCAGTCTTTTGATAATAGCCTACCCCAGCTTTTGAGGGTCCCACAACACTTCATGCGCAATTCAAGGAAGATGACCTTTTGGGGCTGAATGGCAATGCCTAAGCCGACTTGGGTGTTTCAGACCAATAGCCTCTGAGGCAAGCAAGGAAGGAGGAAGAAAGATGCGCGCGCACCTTTGACAGAGACAGGTTGGGAGGCGTGTTTGAAGCATGAATGCCTTCACTGCTGCTGCCGCCGCTGCTGCTTCCATGGACCCGCACATTGATGGGCGTGCTTTTGCTCCCCTCTCCATCCATCATCGAGATGCGCCTCTGCAGTGGCCCAGGCTCCTTTTGAGGCGCTTGCCGAGTGGAGCTCTTTTGCGCATACGGCACAACAGCTCCAGGGAGTGAGGTGCGCACGTCGTTCATCGACATGGCTGGTTTCAACAACGGAGGAGGGGACGCGCAAGCCATTTCTGCAGACATGCTTTGCCCACCCCCTAGCGCTGCTTGATTGCCAGAGGTCGAGGTGCTGAGGGAGGGGGTCCTGAGAAAGGGGACCTGTTGTTGGCGCGACACCTGTAGGGAGGATGTGTCGTCCGCAGAAATTCATAAAGGAAGATGCATGAAAGGAGAAAGCACCTGTGCTCTTGAATTCATCTGCATGACAGATTGTGAGAGCACACTATTGCTGTGGCACCAAAAGTGTGAGACAAAAGTGAGACAAAAGGAGGCTCTCCTCATATGTTGCAGCATAGCAAAGCGCATACCAATTAAAGCATATGTAGATTTGATAAAATTTAATGATGCTCATCAGCTTGACCTCAAATTGTCAGGCGAATTTTTGGTTAACCAGCCTGCTTGCAGTAAAAGAGGTGCTGTTCATTCACTTCTGTTCCAATTCCCTGTAGTGGACTAAGGAACCCACTTCATTACTCACTACCTTGCAATTCAAGAAAAAGGAAGGCTTTTGCAGCATTGAGAAGGAACCTGCTAGCAACAACAGATTCGTCCACGAAACGAATGAAGGATTTAGGTAGCTACCATTAAATCCAGGCCAAGCATATACTCCAATATCCCACTTACTTTCCAGTCCAGTCTATTCAGTCTGCCCCGGAGCTCAATGACATCGGCTTGAAGAGCAAAGGGGCCATCTGACTTGAACTGAAGTGTGCATGTGTGTAAAAGGAAGATGCCGGTGAGGCCCAACGTCACATTGGGTCACGGCAGTGGAAGGGACAGGGAGTTGCATGGGTGCTGAAAGCAAGGAATTTTTTAGAACGCGTCTCAGCTTTCACCACAGCTCCTTCAAAAAGCCAAGCAACGAAGAAGTTGCCAAATGCAACAAAGCATTGATGCATGAGATTGCTAATCAAAGGGGTGACATGCAGCATTGCAAAAAGTATGAGTGCCAGTTTGGAGTGTGTGACCATAAGAAGTTCTGACAGCATGACTTGAAAAATTTCCAAAACCGCATGTTCTTTACCAGAGGGGATCAACTGGCCTATATTGCCAGACATGCCCTTGCTTGTGTTTCTTTCTTCCCTTTTAACATGCCAACCACTAGCTAGCTAGCTAGTTGGTTGGCCTTTCCATAATGCACGCAGCCAGACCTGGTGTACAAAGCCTTTTCTTTAACCACCATTATATCATACAATGTCATGTTCACCAGAAAACGATGCAAAATAAAGGACTCCAAATCAAACTCCTGGCCTCAGATCACCCAAAGGGCCCACAGCTCCACCATGAAACTATCTTTCTCTTTCAAAAAATGCTTTAATAACTTTTCATATACAAATTTAACACCCTGCATATTTAAAAGACAAATTGGTCAAAAATCGACCCTTTCGGTACCCCGCACGCTGATTTTTCTCCAAGGGAAATGGTTGAAGCTCTATTTCTTGCCAACCACTGGCTCTTTTTAACTCCATTGCTTTTGCAATGACATTTGTTTTGATACAAGGGCTCAAATCACCAAAAGTCACCCAATTAGGTGCAGTGGATGATCAGGTTTGGAGAATTGGCGGTAGAAAAAAGGCGCACGCCGCGTTTGATCAAGCATGTGCGCCCCAACTGGTAGGTTCTAAGGCCTTGTGCTACAGAAACCCTCCTAATGCTATTCAGGGAATACAGGATTGAAAGCAGGCAGTTAGGGCGCATCTATGCAGGGAGCATTCAAGAAACAATTGTTGTTTGGCCTCAGTTGACCCCCTCTAATTCTTCACAGAGGCCAGCAGGCAGGCAAAGCATGCAGGGTGCACGCGCAAAAGCTCTGCCAGTTTTCCAGTGCACTCACAAGAGTGTGTGGTCATGCTCTCCCTACAAGCAAAGCTCAGCAACAGCAAAGAACGCTTCCTTCTTGTTCTTCTTCTGAGGATCACACCACTTACAGATGGACGATCCATGAGGCTAACCACTGTGTCCAAAGTGGTGAGACGGAGGTTAGCCACAGTCTGCAGGGGGGAAGGTAGCACATTCTAATGCCATTAGTAATGGCCTTCAAGGCTTGTCTTCCAGCACAGCAAAGGTTGGAATACATAGCATTGGGCACACCTGAAATTCTGGTTCCGTGTCTGGTAATGAGGCAAGCAGATGGTATGAAGCAGATGGGAGAAGGCCATGATACATGCAGGCTCAAGGTGCATCCAGGGGATCCTCAGGTTGAATGCAACGTTTGTGAGTGTATCAATCCAGCAGGAAACAGCATGACATCAGCATTTCTGAGGGTGGGAGGAAAAGGAATTAGCACTTCAGAGACTATTTTCTTTTAATTTTTGCATTTCTGAGTTTAAAGGGTGAATGGTCCCTGACATCTTTGGCATGTCCAACCTGTTTCCCACTGTTTCCCAAAGAGGCACTGTTGCCCTTCAAAATAAGATGGGAATGAAAGTGCTCGCAAACATTCAAGCAGAGTGAGCTGATGCAGCTTGTTTGCAAGGGTCTCTTTCACAAGCAGCAACCATGATAACTTTCACTGTAAGAAAGTACTCATGACCCTCCAGCAACACCTACCCCTTGCAGTGCTTTATGTGATGGCTCCAGCCTGGATAGCCGCTCATCTGCCTCTTGAATTGCTGCTCCCATGCTGCTGACCAGGCGTGCCAGCTGACAGAAGCCCTCCCGTCCAACCAGCACTGAGGTGTCCTGCCCAGCCCCCTGCAAAACATGAATTGGAGCCATCAATGCCACTGTTTTGCGTTTTTCTCATTCAACTCAATGGGCAGTGGAGCCACACCGTGTTCATTCTCCTTGACAAACACTGAAACAGCAAGGCAGTCCTAATTCCCTTTAATGAAACGAAGATCATTGGCGGACGTGGCCCACCAAAACATTAGTAATATGCCAATCGTGTCAGTACATTTTCAGGACCATGTGCTTTGCTGACCCCAATGACTGCTGAGGCCTGACTCATAACATAACAGGCACCTGCCCCAGAGCTGGATCACAAAGGCTCCAAAGTGGCCATGATATGCCAGCGCTGTGAACCCAGTAGGCAAGATCAATTCCCTCCTGGAAGTGCATTCATGACCACCGCCATGGATGCTTGCTATAGAGACAAGCTTCAGGAACAGGGCATTCAAGTCCCTGACAACATCTCTTCTGATATATTGACTGAGTTTTTTTTTAATTGGCTCCTCTGGCCAACACCAAAGCCATCCGGTGCTATCTTTGTGCGTTCTATTCCAAAAAGGACAAATCATGTTGACCTTAACAGATACCTGCTCAAGATAGGGACACCTCGTTAAGCTCAAGTACTGCCCCAAAACCAACCCCTTACCCAATCTACAAACAGCAGCCGCCCAACATGCTGACACCATCATAGACTTCGCACCAGTAGCTGAAGAAGCTGAAACAGAAGTAACAAGGTGACCTAGTACACCATCTGACTGGGTGTGGCGGGCACTATCTACAATGACCACACCATTGCCCCTCTGGTAAAGCTAGGTCTTACCAGGCATAATGCGGTCATCAGGCAAACGGTTGCTGTGCACTCCAGAGCTCAACAAAGAGTATAGAAACCAGGTAAACATTACATTTGCAGGGTTCTTCTGGCAGGGGAGTTGCTGGGTGCGAGGTAGCACATGGCAGGAGGAGGAGGAGAGTCCAAGCCCGCGCCTGCCAACCCGCCAGACCCCCATTAATCCTCTTTGTGGCTCCTAGCTCAGTCTAGGCGAGGTATGTGAGCCTCCTTTGTGAAGCCCTAGCTAACTTGCCAGTCACCCCTCCTTAATGCACGCAAAAGGACTAGGCATGTAAAACCTTTTTCCTTCCCCTTTTTTTTTTTAAATGACTACAATGACAACGACAGGCAGATTGCAATCAAAGGGTTCCAATGCATGTGTGCCACTTTAAAAAGCAGTAGCTTCATGCTGGGTTATGACGTAATTGAAAAAGATGCTCTGCAAATTTTCAATCTTCAAAGGCTCCCTGGAAGCACTTTTTGAGTGAAAAGGTGTCAGGGCTCACAAGGCCACATCAGGCCCTGGATATCCCGAATCAAATGACCCAACCAGACTACCTAGGTACAGCCCCTTTACTCCGACAATAGTTTTTGCATTCCTTTTCTCCTGATGCACCTCATGGCAATTCACCTGCCCAGGGTGTTTGCCTGATGCGCTGCTCTGTTCCTCAGGCTCTGCAGCGCGCCTCTGGGCCGCAGCTGCCTGGTCAGTGAGCTGCTGAACAAAATCTGCTGCATCTGCATTGAGCTGCTGCAGCTGTAATGAGGTGGCACTTGCAGCTCGTTCGGGTGCTTCCTGCTCATGTGCCTCTCCGGCTGCTGGTTGCGGCTGCCCCCCTGATCCCCGCGCCTGGGTGCGCAAATCCTCCCCAGCTCTCTCTGCTGCTGTGCAGGCCAATTTCTGCAGCAGCGACGTAGCCTCCCTTGCCTTATCCTCCAGCTGGCACAATCCCGCCTGCACGCGTTTGTCAAGCTGCTCGATGGCTGCCTGGATCATCTCTGAATGCTCCGACACAGGTGCACCCAGGATTGGTTGTGTGCCTGTGCTTTCTGGCAAGGGGTGAGAGCCACCTGCTTGTTGCTGACCAGAGGCAGGGTGGGCGAGGGAGTTTGGGCCTGCAATCAAGGTGAGCTGCCTCAGTTCATGCTGCAAAGACTGAAGCTTAAGCCTCAGGCTTTCCACCTCTGCAGGCAAACCAAGTTGCTGCTGCTGCTGCTTCTGCTGCTGCTGCTGCTCCTCTTGCCACTGCGCATCAGTGTGCCCAACCTCTGCAGCATGTGGTTGCAGGTGAGCCCGCACGCCTTGACCTCCCTCCACAGGCTGCTGCAGCAGGGCTGCATGCTGCGCTTGATCCTGGAGCACAGCTCTATCTTGCTGCTGCTGTCTCTGCATTTCCAGAAGGGACGACTCCAACCTGCTCTGTGCATCCTCAAGCTGCTGTTGCTGCTGTGGCCACTGCTGCAGCTGGTGCTGGACATCACTTGGCAAAAGCTCCCGCCATTTCCCACACTGCTCCTGTTGGTGCTGCTGCTGCTGCTGCTGCTGCTCTGCCTTCTGCTTCAGGGCAGCCAGCTGCTGCTCTAGATTGAATTGCTGTTGTGTGCCTACCTGGTGCTGGGTCTGTTGTTCTTGGAATTGCTGCTGCAAGGTCTTTAAATCCTGGAGCGTTTGCTTGTAAACCACCACCTGCTGGTCTGCTTGCTGCTGCATCTCTGCCACCTGCTGTTCAAGCAATCTCAAGGCCTTTGGTGAGTCCTCCTTTGCTTCCTGTCCCCCATCAGCTCCTTGCACAGGCTGGGTGTCTGGCAGGTATGTCTGGGGCTCCTGAGCAGCAAGGGATGGAGGCACACTTACCAGCCCTTCAACCTTCTGCTCAAGGGCTTCCAGCCTGTCCAGCAAGGCCTCATGCTGCTGCTGCTGCTGCTGCTGTTGGGGCTGCTGAGTGGTACTGGACAGACGCGCGTCCTCCAGTGCATCCATCCTTTGCTGGAAGGCCTCCAACCTATCCAGCAAGTGTTGCTGCTGCTGCTGTTGGGGCTGCTGAGTGGCACTCGACTGATGCGCCTCTGCCAGCTCATCAATCCTTTGCTGAAGGGCTTTCAACCTGTCCAGCTGCTGAAGCTGTTGAGCAGCACTGGCTCGATGCGCCTCTGCCAGTGCTTCCATCCTGAGCTGAAGGGCCTCCAGCTTGTCCAACAAGAGCTGTTGCTCTTGTTGCTTTTGCAGCTCAACCCCTGGGGTGTGCAAAGGTTGCTCTTGTCCAGGAACGCTTGACTCAAGCAACCCTGAATGGCAGGCATCTGCTCCTGGCTTCTCCTGGCTAAGCTGCTGCAAGTTTGCGAGCTCCTGCAATGCTGTATGTTGGACCATAGCTTGTTGATCCACCTGAAGTTGCAGTGCTGCTAGCTGCTTCTCTAGCGGGCCAAGCAATCCCAGCAATTCCTCCCTTATTGCTCCCTCTATTTCTCTTGGGTCCTGAGTATGTGGCTTCAAATGTTGTGGAGCTGCTGCAGATGATGTCAAATCCACTTTATGCTGAAGAGCTTTCAACCATTGTCGCTGTTGCTGCTGCTCCTCCTCCCAAGACTCATGTTGCTGTTGCTGCTGCTGCTGACTTTGTTGTTCCTGCCGAGGCTGTTGGTGGTTTTGATGCAGCTGTTGACCCTCTGAAACCTTTGGGAGGGCTCTTGTGCACACGTCACAGCTATCACCTTGCGCCTGCACAGAGCCAACATCAAGGACTCTGTTCTGGTTTGCTTTGGCGGTGTCAACCTGCGCCAGCGCTGCCTCAAGCTGGGTGATTCGCCCTTGCTGCTTTTCCATGTCCAGCCTGGTGGCGAGCAAGGCTGCTTCCAGGGTACCTTGGGGCCTCGACGCCCTCAGGTGGCCTGACTGTGCATCATCAAAGTCCAAGGCCTGGGGACACAAGGCATGAAGGGGGTCTTGTAGCAAGGCACACCATGGGCTGCATGTAGGGCTGAATGTGAGTCTGAAGTTGGGCAATAGGGTTGCAGCCTGGCTATGCACATGATAAGGAGCTCTTCATCCATGCATGCCCTGACACATAAGCATTTCCTGTTTTATATGTAGGCATGGGTAAAGAGGGTCTGTCAACCTGCCAAAGAGGCTTTCAGGGCCTCCGCCTCTATGGAAAGGGCCTCTGTGGTTTGTTATTGTTAGAATTTTGCTTTTTATAGGAGCGTCCATTCCACCTCAAACTTTCATGACAGCTTTTATGATGATAAATAATGAACTAATTAATGTGGAACAGTGTGTCAGCATGGTCCTGGGGGACAAGAGCAGTCCGTTTGTTGGCTTGATGCCCGCCCCTTGCCACGGACCCTCCCAATTTGATAAATTTCCTTAATATTTTTCACCTTTTAGCCGTTATCGTTCAGTAGCTCCTGGCTCCAAGACATCCTGTGTCACTCGTTACATTAGTTTCCTGGCCTGATTCAATGCTAGCTATTAAAGGTGCTTGGTGTGCAGAGGCCCCAGTCCGACAAATTGTGCCTGCTAGTGCAGGGTGTGGAATGCATGCAAAGCAACATCAGCCACATCTGGGAAGCTCCTCGGGAAGCTCCTCCGAAGCGCCAACATGAACTGAAGTTGACGCTCCTTCTGCAGCTTTGTGCATGGCATTGAACACAGATCAACCATTACCTCAGCCCTTTTAATACAGGGCACCAATGCAACAATCACCAGATAGTTACTCCTTAGTGTCCTCCCAAAGCACTTCTTTCACTTTAAGTCTCAGTAATTATTTCTATTTTTGGTTTCCTGTGAATATTGTCTGTTCATGTTTGTGGCGCTTGTTTTTTCGAGTTAGTTTTCTTGGTGATACTCTCTGGCATATAGAAGGTCTGTCAATCTCTGGAGAGAGGCTTGCTGAGCCCCGCAGAACCTCTCCCTAAATAAGGCTTTGCGAGGGTGCTACCCAAGCGTTATCACATACAACAACGGCAGGAGCAGCAGCAGCAGCAGCAACACAGCAAAGATAGTGGACGTAAATTACAAACAATAACAACAACGACAACAGCGACAACGACAGCAACAACAAACATAAAGAATAGTACTGTCCCCTAATAGAAGGCGGGCAGCATGGTAACATACTGACAGACCAGGCCAAAGATAACCATACCTTGTTTTTGCCTGGGCTTGCTTCTTGCCCAGCACCAAGGAAGGGGCCAATGCTGCTTGTCCAAGAAACTGCCAGTGTGGCTGTTGCTTGGCCATCTTGTCTTGTGGCTGAGTTTGCATCCATCCTGCTAGACTGCGGCTGCCCCAACGCTGGTTTAATAACTGCACTAGCTGTCTCTGATCCAGTATACGTACCCCTCCGACCCTCACACCCTGACATACTTGCTCCATCAGCCCTTGATTGCCTTCTGCTGCTGTCATTGCTGCCATTCAACCCTCTCGGCGAGTGCTGCTCTGAAGCCTCAGGCGCTGAAGACCCCTTGGCACCCTGGACATGAAATATGGAGAACGTTAGAAGGGCTGTCAAGAGCAAAAAGGAAGCACTCACTTTCCAAGCCAATGTAGTACAAGTTGTGTTTACAACTCTCCCGCAATCATTAAGAGAGAAAAATTGGAAAGAAGAGAGCAAGGTAGTGGAAAGGAAGAGCTCACCAGGAACAATCATTAAACCGTGACCAGTTCAGCACAACGTTTTGAAATAAATAGAATGAAATGAAATATCAGCCGGTGATAGGAACAATAGGCTTGATACCTGGTCCTCCAGCTTCCAATGCAGCTTAAAAAAACAGTTTTGCGAAAATAAGCAAATTTTCACCAAATTCAAGAACAATCCCGAACAGCACCCACCCCGTTAACAGTTAGTGAACTCAAACATCATCATGTTTCCATCTTTCCATTTTTTCCAACTCTTGTTGCGGCGTCGACTTGTTAAAAATAGAACTTTCCTGGCCTCAGCATGACCTGTGCAAATTCCGGCATTTCTAATTCAATACTACAGTAACAAAATCTTGACAAGACCATTGTCTTGTACGGGCATACCAGATTGCCATCGGGTGGCATTGACTGTAGCCACTACAGACTCAGCCTGAAAATCAATACAAGAAAACGATTGAGAGAGGCAAACAGTAGATAAAATGCACATTAATGTGTATGCCTGAGCAGGGCCAAAGGACTAGATGAAGAGTGGCTAGAGGACCCCAAGTATTGTAAGGAGCACGCAACTGTTCCTCCTGGGCAGATGATATTAAAAGCATGGTGCCTGCAGGTATATGCGTGCAGCTGCAATTGCTTCTTCCGGTACTTTCCTCAAACAGTTTACCTGATTGTGTAATTGATTTAAGGTCTCACATCCCCACAGACCTTTTCTGTTCTTAGACCTCATGGTGAAGGGGACTCACGGCTCTACTGAGCCAACATATTTCCTCTTCCTAAATTGATGTAGGGAGTCTTCGCTGCCTACACGGTTCTCCTTTCCCCCCCCGCTCTTATGCTTCTTCTTTTTCAAGGCCTCAGACAAAGGGTTATCCTCGCAGTCAGACCCCCCTAACAAAGTCAATAAGCTGTCCATGCGTTCTGCAAGCACTTTTGTGTGCCCTGGGTATACCAAACATGTTTTAATATTAAAAGTCAGGCCCCCCAATCCTACGCCAAAAAAGATGATATACTGCCAGGCATATTAGAAACCAACTTTTAAGTTTGAGGCTCGCTTATTTGAGGGAAAGGGCAAGATTAGTGTGTCAGGAACACCTGAATGTGGCTCAGGTAGAGCTCTGTGCACCAAAAAACTGGCATTTCTTTCATGTGGACACACCAACTTTCGTTTTGAGTATGTTTCTCTACTACTATTTTGATAAATTTGGAGTGCAAAATGTGCTCGATGCTTATATACTTGTTAACCTTGTGATAGCTGGTTGAGAATGTTTCACCAGCGACTGATCAGCCAGATATTCGGGCTGTAGGTTAACCAATGTAAAACCCTGTAAACCCTGTGCTCAATGCTTGCACTTCTCCATCACCCCTGGTAAATGACAATTTTGAGAGAGACCCTGCTCAGGCCCAAACTGCGGCAGCAAGTGTGTTGGAAGCTTGCTGGCAACATTGTAAGTGATTTTGGGTTGTTGCGAGGGACCCTGGTGCTTGTTGGATCTGGTCCCACGGAGAGGTGCACAAGGAGGCAGCCAACGCCCTGCTACAGAATGCCGAGGTGAGAATTGGGGGCAGCGAGTCATAATCGCCAATCGACTGCAGTTGCGAAGGCTTCATGCCAAAGATAAACATTTTCCTCGTTTATTGATGAACCCGAAGGGCAATTTCGCACCATCATTGTTTTTGCACCCAACCACAGACTTTTGGTATTCCCATGACTCCAGCGGAGGCGTCCGAGGCAGCTGAGAGTGCTCTAGACTTTGGTGCAAAGGTCATGGGAGGGCCATTTGCATGGACCCATGGGTCCCCACCCTAGCCTATAGGCGGTTGCCACAGACGCAAAGGCCACAGCATTTGTATTTATCAGGGTCAGGGCCCAGCTGAGGCTATGGTGTTTGGCACTTAGAGCTCAAACAGGTTATCCTTTGCTGACAGTGACACTTGCAAGGGTGACCTATGCTGACAGCGATGACTTCGCAGCCCAATTTCATATATAAGGATGTTTGACACCTTCGAAAATAATCTGTATTTCACTCTTTCTTTCAACCTCTCTTATGTTCAGTTACTTCCAAGCGCCCCTGAACCCCATTCCAATTTCACCTGCCATCTCCAATAGAAAGAAAAAGACCAGAGCAATCTCAGTTCCCATTCCTGCCGGCCACGCACTGCACCCCACAGCACCCTCTTAGCACCTGCTCACAGAGCTTACAAACAAATATTTAACACACTTATAAGGTTCTAAAATGGGGCAGGAATGGGCAAGTTATGTGGTTGCTAGTTATTGACATTCAAGTTATTGACATTCATTTGCCTAGGCGGGGGGGTCCAGTCTGTGGACGAGCAAAGGCTCATCAAAACTTTTAGCAGATCTCACCATGAGGGTCAAACACTCTTGTTGCTGGTCCATCTGTAGTCGCGCAGTGCCCTCGCTACTGCTGCT
>OU611757.1:12699763-12712263 GCA_914767535.2 Dunaliella primolecta
ACCGCCGCCTCCCCTGGACCTCCCCATCCCACCTGACAGCGATCACCACCTCTCAGACCCTTACCACAACCCTGCGGAGCAGCACCAGTTTTACGGAGCCATGGGCGGGGAGGGCATGGGAATGCTGGGCCAGTGTGGGATGCTGGATGTGGTGGATGCAACGGAGGAGGGCGAGGAGGATCTGGAGGAAGGGGATCCTGCAGCGGGAGAGCTGGGCATAGCGCACAGCTGTGGGGTCTCCCCTGCGAGCTCGTCGCAGCAGCCGCAGCGTCCCCTGCAGCCCAATGACAGGGAGGAAGGCGGAGGTGCTGGACAAGAAGCAGGAAGCAAGCGCCGCCGCCATCAAAGCAGCACGGGAGTGGGAGCAGAGGTATCCGCAGCTGCCAGGAGCGGGGCAGGCTCACGGAGTGGTGCTGGGAGAAGAAGCGAAAGAAAGGCGGCTGCAGCAGCCCCATTGCTTGAAGGCGGGCAGCTGCCAGCTCAGAGCAGCAGTGGCGGGGGTGGCAGGGGTGGAGTGGGCGTGAAGGCAGAGGACGGGAGTGTGCAGCAGCCGCCCAGGGAGGGCAGGAGCAGGCCTGTTGGGGGGAGCCCAGCACCCACTGGGAGGGCATTCGGGGGCGCTGCCTCCAGTGCACGGGCTGCTCCAGTGGATGCGCGCGCGGGCGGCAGCAGTTCGTCGGTGAAGGCTGGTCTGCTGATGGGCAGCGGGGGTGCTATGGCATCTGCTGTTGGTGGTGGGCATGGGGAGGGAGGTGGGCACGTGAAGCGCGAGCTGAGTGCACCGCTGCTGGATCCCAATGCAAAGAGAGGGCGGCGGATAACCAAGGAGTCTAAGGTGAGCGGCTTTCTGGCACACACATGAAGATTGTTGTGGAGGTAAAGCGAAAGGAAGGAAGTGTGTGGATCCAGACAGGTATGCAGAAAGAAAAGGGAACAGCGTTGAAGGTATGCTGTGCAATCCAAGTAGATCTTTGCAGCCTCCAATTGGATGTGCATAAACCTGCTTACACTGAAACATGGACCTCAACTGGAGTGACAGGCAGAGCGTGAGTAGCAGACTCCCTTGCAAAGACGACCAGTCTAGCATCTGCAACTTCAAGTTCATTTCCGACAGACACACACATTCAGATGTTTTGGCCTATGATGATCACGCATGCAGCCTCCTATATTGTAACAGTGCCAGCGATTGTGTGTGTGTGTGTGTGTGTGTGTGTGTGTGTGTGTGTGTGTGTGTGTGTGTGTGTGTGTGTGTGTGTGTGTGTGTGTGTGTGTGTGTGTGTGTGTGTGTGTGTGTGTGTGTGCGCGTGCGTGCGTGCGTGCGTGTGCGTGTGTGTGTGTGTGCGTGTGTGTGTGCGTGTGCGCGCGCGCGCGCGCCCAGTTTGTACAGAAGAGGTGCTGTAATTAGGGCTTTATTGTTTAATCCTGGACTGTTGCTCAGGCCTTCATGCTTGATGATGGTCCTGATAAAAGGATGCCCGGCAAATAAAGCAACCTGTCTCGGCTGATCCACTTTGCAAATGGCATTTATACAATTTGGATGCACCCAAGAAAGTCTACCAAAACAAATTTGGTGTGAGAAAACAGGAGGGAATAATTTATGCTCCCTGCCATGGCAACGATTCTTCCACCAGCCTCTACCGGCTCATACCAGGCAACTCAAAGGCCCTGTAGGGCACACAAAGTGCTGAGTTTAGAACGATTTTGTAGCTCAATTGTCCTATTTGTGAGCATATAAACTGTTAGACCATGTGTATGTAGCGGAGCTCGCTCTTTGGTATTAATTTGGGTGATTTGATAAGGAAAAGCTGACATCGTGCCTTTGCTGGAAAATTTTATGGGTCATCCTGTGTTTTAGTTTTTAACCATTTTTTGACAGAATGGCACCATAAACAAAAGTGCTTGTCTTGCACCTCCAATAGAACAAATTGTTTTGCAACTACACATCAACCACACACAATTGCAGCACATGTTCTTTATGATTGCACGCCAACCAGGCAGGGATTTTTGCTTCTGAAGTGTGTAAGGCGCATCAATTGAGAGGTATTTGATGATGAACGGAAACACGTGTACAACCCAGTTCAGCAAAATTTTTCCACTTGCTTCCCTTCTTAGGAAAGCCCCATTCATGAGAGGAGAGCCCCTGTGTTTGCCTCTTTCCAGTAAACCTCACATCTTCTGCCCTGGCCCACCCAGCGCGCTCCATGCCCTGAAATTTGGCATATACTCCAAGGAAATAATGCTAGGCAGCCCTGCGGTGTCAGGGGGTCAAAAGAGGCCTTGGTTGGTGTCATTGAAACTCGCTTAAAACAAGTTGTGACAGTTCTTGGCCTGAGTCAGTCTAGCATCCACCTGAAAATTCAGCATGCTCACCAAGAAAATCTTTTTATCGGGGCTGTCATTTTTGGTGACCTGGGGTGCAGCGGGCAAAGTTTCAACCAAAAGTTTTGGTTTTGACTTTCCGGCCTCACCTCAGGCCCCACCTCAGGCCCCCAAAGCAGCTCCAGATAGCACAAATCTCATCAGCATACTCTGTGGATGTCCTTGCTTCTGTCCGGGATCTGGTTGTGGCTCAGTCCGGCGACTTCGCAGTCCACATGCGGGCCATTCCAGCTTGCCGCTGAGCCTATAAATTCCATAATTCCAGTTGCAGCGGTATATTTTCTTAACGCTGTATCGATTGTGTGAGTTCTGTGAGTTGGGAGGCGAGAGGAGTTTGCTGACGCGATGTGAAGCAGCAACTGCACCCCTGCCCTGGTGTGTGGATGAGGGAGCCTCTAGTGTATGGTCTGCTGCTGATTGTCTAAGGGGAGCAAGTAAGCAAAGAATGGCAGGAGCAACTTGCATGGTGAGCACTCAGCCATGCATGCATGCATTAACAAGGCCTGTTCTGTTTCAGGAAGGTCCTGTCGTTGCCCAAGGCACTGCTTATCAATGCCACTTCTGTGTCAAGAAGGACTGGCTTCGCCAAATTTAAGCTTCGCTTGCGGCACTTTCCCCACTTGCCCCCTCCATGATACCTGCCCTTGGCTCAGGGCTAGCTGGCCACAACTCATGTCAAACTTCATTTATCATTTCTGCCGCCCTCTTTGCTGCTCTCCTCCCCAATGTTGCCACCAATTTCTTCCATATTATTGTGCTACTGTTACCACTTGCACTGCTTGCATGCTTGCGTGTGCTGGCAATCTTTTGCAAGCTTTTCCCTGCTACTTTTGCTGTCAAGGGGGCTGCTGCAAGAGAGGCTGTCGCAAGGGGAGGGCTGTTGACGTGGGCAGGGGGGTAGGCGGACTGTTCCTAACCACTCATGCTCTGAGCTGTCCCAAAATTGCTTGTTGCCATGACCACGCACAACCCCACATCCTGTGTTTTTACGAGCACACAATCCCCACGCCGGGCCGAAAACATTGAATTTGAGGGGTAATGTTTTTTTTTTATTGTATGAAGATTCATCGAGAAAAGGTGCCGACTGACCAAATTTTTATGATGTCAGTGTCTCTACGTAAAATGTCTTGTCCAAAGGTTGGCATGTGCTTGCTTGACTTTTCAGTGGAAATGTTTGCTAACGAGAGGGTGTCCGGAGAAGCAATCAGTGGACCGTGTTTTGATTTTCTCCCCTTGAAAATATGTCTGCTTCTCGTGAGTGGCACCTGCTCAATTACATGCCAGCAGCTTGGACACTAAGCACTTGCATCATGTGCTGCTGCAAATCTCAGATCTTTGCTGGTTTGTTCACTGCTTGTCTTGAAAGATTGCACTGCTGAGATGGGTGAAGGGCTTGTTACTAGCTCCGACTTCTGTGTAGACCGATCAGCATGTGGTACATGTTGTACTGCAACTTGGAGTCTATATGCTTCGAATTTGGATTGATATGCGACTGCCTTATCACAACATCAGAGGTTTTACCAAAGTACCACATGCACAAAGAAAATAATGTCATGTGTCCTCTATCCTGGCATGTACCTGCAAGCCCGTCAAGCAGTCACTTGTATTAGGATTCATGCAAGAAGATTAGATGCACTAAATTCTACCTGAATTTTTACAAGGCAATCTGTACCCTTTGTCTCTGTGCAGGTGTGCAAGAATTGTGGCACCAAGAATACACCATTCTGGCGCAAAGACAAGGCAGATGGGAAGCCACTGTGCAACGCTTGCGGCTTATATTTTTCCAAAAACGAATCACACCGGCCCAAGGTAATGCCCACACTCCAAGGTGTGCTAGTACGCACATTTATCTTCAAGGACTGAAACGTTCTGTTCTTGGTCTTTAATTAATTTTCAGCTGCTGTTCTAAAGCCGTGGTACACAGCATGTACGTGATCTACATAGCATGACTGCCGATAAAACATATGAATACATGCATGGTTGCTACCACCCCTCAGCAATCCATCATTTGCTACAACAAAGGAGTTGCCTTTGATATGTGCATTGGCAATTTTTGACTGCTTGTGGCCTACTGCTCGGGTGAATGTAGATGCTCTGGAAGGAAGACGAGCGGCTTGGATTGGGCGGCCCCAGTGGGAACCCCTGTGCCCAGGCTTCATCTGGCCACGTCCCCTCCCAACACCACCCCCAACCTGGCGCGCCAGCCAGCAGCAGGAGTGGGCCCTTAGGTGCAGGCGGGCCAGGACCTTCATCTTCTGCTCCTAGGCCAGGTGAGTCCTGGGCATCATTGTGCGTGCATTTGTGTTTGTGCATGGCTAGGAATCAAGATCCTCATGTTTTTCAGGGCAGGCAAGAAAACACTTAGTATGCACTGCCCCACATTGCTAAAGGAGTGAATATGCTCCATCTGATTGGGCAGGGGCTCTTAGTGCCTGTACTGACAGTGCTGTTGTGCATTTGGGGCAGCACAAGTAAAGATGTGTGCACATTGCACACCCAAAAAAACAGGTCTTCCTGCTCAGCAACCCTGCCAAGGAGTGCAGGGCGTTGACATCAAGGCTCACATCATTCAAACTTGAATAGTCCTCAATGCTCTCTTTGAATATGCCTTGTCTCCACATTATACTGTGAGCAATGTTTCACGTGTAAGCATTCCAGTTCTGAACGGGCCCCCTGATATTGTCTTTGAGCCTGGAATGGTGTGAGGGCTCAAAAAAGCGAATGCGATTCCAAAGCCTACATTTACAAACAATATATACCGATACATTATCAGAGGGGGTCAGCTGAGCACGTGCCCAAATATGCTCCTTTTTTGCCTTTAAAGTGTGCCAACTCGCAGCCACTTCATCTGATTGGAACAAATTTGGCTTTAAACTGTAGCTGGCTTTACAAGCTACCCGGGCATGTGCTCAGATTTGTGTAAGTCGACTTGTGTGCTTAGAAAGACTAAGCTAAAGCTCAATGGTGCACGTAAACCCTATTTTAATGTTTTTTTGGAAAATGGCTGAAATTACCATAAAACACCAACCACTAGGTCTTTTCGCCCCATTTCTTTTGCAATGATATTTGTTTGTTACAAGGACTCAAAATCACTAAATATCATACAATTGGTACAGTGGGTGGTCAGGTATGGAGTTTTGGTGTTAAAAAGTAGGGTTCACGCCGACCCCCTCTGATACATTATCCCCCTGTTAGAACCGGCAATCCACAGGCGCGATAGATAATGCAAGATATTTCATTGAATTTGACAGTATATACTATGTATATTTCTGACAATCACGACTTTTGCACCCGGTGAGAATTGATCCATGGAGTTTTGCCACCAAATGTAATGTGAGGACCCATAAAAGCGAATATGATTTTGATGCCAAATCCGCATAGCCCAGGCAAGCAAGGCCCAAGTCCTCGCTGTGGCTGGGCGCGATGGTTGCGCGGCCCCTTCCACGGCCTCTTCCACGGCCCCTGCCAGCGGACGCGGGGGCAGGATCGGACCCTGGGGCGGACTGCCCCGGGTCCAAACCTTCGACCTGGAGCTGCGGCGAAGTGTCTCTCTGAGTATAACTCTCTAGAACTTAACCCAAACAGGTCTGCAAAGGCCCCAAGAAAGGAAAAGATGTACCAAAGCAGGAGGTGCTAGTTTGTGTAACTCTTGGACGGCATGTGTCAATCCGATTAAGAATCATATAATCGGATTCCTGACTTCAAGAGCTGTCGATTGGCACCCTTTTAGTGCAAATGGGGTAAAAGGGAGGGTCTGTTTGCATGGCTGGGAGTCAGCGCCATGCGCGCAAGGCTGTGGGCAGCAGGGGATGTGGAGGCAATCGTGCAGGATATCATTCCAAACTTTCAGAATTGTGACAATGCACCAATGTGTTATCATATGGTGAAGTTGGGAGGGCAATTTGTGGACTTGCATGCCAGTTGCGGGTGCCTGGAAGGGCAGGTGTGCATGTGCGTCCGCTGCTCAGTTTTTGCCTTATAACTATTCTCAACATTTCATTGCGCTGAGTATGCGGATGGATGCAGAATTGGAAAAGGAGCAGATTAGTATCCTTTTTGTCTGGGTCGGATTATTCCAAGGGGGGGTTTGGGGGTGGGTGGCAGGTCAGAGGGGTCCAACCCAAAATTTACACATGCACAACTTTACATGTGCACACAATTGCTTTTGACGCTTCTTGGCCGAAGTCTACATTTTTGGACAACATATACCACTACAGAGTTATGTAGACTTAAGGTTTATGCGTTGGCTGAGGCCAGGTCTTTCAGGGTGCAGAGGTGTGCGTGAGTGCATGTGTGTGTGTGTGTGTGTGTGTGTGTGTGTGTGTGTGTGTGTGTGTGTGTGTGTGTGTGTGTGTGTGTGTGTGTGTGTGCGTGCGTGCGTGCGTGCGTGCGTGTGCGCGCGCGCGCCCGGCTACCTGCCTGCTTATCTAGATGCAAGGAAAAGGTGGCAAGAACCATTAACATAAATACCAATTAAGTTGTTGCTTACCTTATATTTTCACCATGGTAAGCTTGTAGCTTATTTTGTGCATTGCAATTAGCAATTTTGCGAATTTGTATCTGTTGAGCCTTTAGGGCTGTGCCACCTCAGCGTCTTCAAGGATTTAGACCATCTAATCGGTTGGGTCAATAATTGTATAACTGCAGTTTCAGGAAAGCCGGTGGCAACTCGACCAGTTGATTTCCACTGTTGGATCCTGCTGAGCCATATGCTGCTTGCATGACTTGCAGCTGCAAGCCTGTGTAAAAGTGATGCACCTTGAATAAAAGAGACAGCGTCGTGCAAAATAATGCCAAAGCTTTTGGCAAAAGGGCAAGACAGGCCCTGGGGTGCTCCAGCCTCCCAAGGAGCCTGTTTGCCTCCCCCCTTCAAAAGGCCTCTGTGTAGGCAAGACCTGAAACAGACAAGGGGCAAGAAGGATGCCTGGGTGTGGGGCAGTATGCCAGGCAGATGAATCTCGGCAATGCAGCAGCCAGCAGTGCCCCTGCCTTGGAAGGAGGGCAGCAAGGACAGCAGCAGCTGCTGCTGTTGCTGCTGCTGCTGCTGCTGATTATGGTTATGATGATGTAGTTTTGCAAGCACTGCAAGAAGACCATCATCACCATCTTCACAGCATGGCTGGACACTGTGCGCTCTGCTGATATATATGTATATACCGTAGCGACACTGGGGAGTTCATGAATAATTAAATAATTATTGGGGTCGCTTGCAATCTGTGGTGACTTTAAAATTTACTTTTTCCAAGGCCTCGTAAAGGGTCAAGGTTTATGTTCAGCTATGGGGCCCCACAATGCAGCCGTGTGCTCTTAAGGGGCAGGGATCCCTTTTTGACAAGTGCTGGACCAAAGCTGAAGGATTTGGAGCTGCTCAGCATGGAAATGGCAGCTGCTAGCACGCTGAGAGCGTGGGGGGAGCAGGCAGCTGGGAGCTAGGAGCATGCATGGGGGAAACAGGGCAAACCCTCTAGAGGAAGTGTTGATTGAACTCACAGACACAGCTTCCAAGGGGGGTCCACAGGCAGGTGAGGGCACAAGGAGCTTGCTGCTAAAGCCAGGAGGGCAGGGGCAAGGGGCATGGGTGGGAAGGCTGAGTGAGTGACTAAGCCGATGGAGGTGTCTGGTGAGGACACCAAAGATGAAACGATGGAGAGATGGGGGTGAGTTGCAGCAGTACTTGAGCAGCACGTGCCTAGGAGTCAGATAGAATTAAAGAGCAACACATCCCACTGTCATTGCCTGCTTGTTTGATTTGAACTTGTTAAGGGAGTGTGAAGACTCCTTGTAGTCTTGGCCTGAGCGCCATTTTTTGGATTGAAAGCTTCCAAGCGTACAAACCACCGAACCAAGTTTCACCGTTAAACGGTCCCAAAATTAGAAGGACGCAGCCCTGGCCGTTTAATTAGTCCACAACCTCTGAAGCTTACAGCAACCCGTTTACCATAGTGGCACAGCCCTGGTAGCGCTCCATGACACCAAGAGGGCCAAGGTTAGAGTCTTGTTATTCTGAACATCCTTGATAGCTTCGTGCACAGTGGTGTTTGGAATGAATTTGCTTTGTTTAAAAAAGGAGACTATGCATGCCAGGTCTGTCTGCGCGCATTTAGATAAAAGATTCCTCAACTAACAAGCCAGCTAGTGTCTCACAAACATGGCTCACAGGTTAGCCGAGACTAAGTTAAGAGCCGACAGTCAGCCCAGCCATGCTATGCCGAAAATTGAGGAGTTCTTGCCCTGTAAGAAATCAAGCTAACTAAGTATGCAGAGTAGTAAGTAATAATGTGTATGGCACTTCATCAAATCAGGTGAGGATGAGGCGTTGTAGCTGAGCCAGGGGCACTTCTTGAGGCATTTTAGGCCATATTTGGCCATATTTGGTACATTGGGTGCCAAAATGCCTGCTCTGACCCAAATCTGCTGCATATTTTGGCTCCCAGGTTAATTTTGGGTCATACCTGATCCATCAGAGTGAAAAAATAGGGGGGTGAAATTTGGTCCCAAAGCATGAACGCATCTGCCAGGCAAAACTGGTGCAAAACTGGAAACCTGGCAAGCGCTGGATTTGGCCACAACCTGAGTACGAGGACTTGCTCAGCATATTTCCTGGGTATGGTAGAGAGATCTTCAGAGAAACACCTTAGAATGCATATGGTTGAAATCAGGGTTGGGTCATACGTGAAACGCGTATTTTTAAGTATCGTTAAAACTGACGTTTAAACGCGTATCTTAAAAATGGCTGTTTGCCAAACATGGAAAATACGTCTATCAGCAGTGCCTTGCAGGCCCGTCCTGGGCCTCTCGTTTCAATTTTCACTGCTTCTTTTCAGCAAATTCAATAAGCTGTGCCACAGATTTTGCTCTGCATCATCCTCATCGCCCGTGAACCAGTCTTCTCCACTGCTGGACCCCTCCTCCTGCCCCATCTCCTCCTCCTCCTCCAGCCATCCAAGCCTGCCCCAGCTGCTGCAGGTCCTGGGTGCGCTTGAGCAGGCACAAGTCTGTACAGCCACACCAGGAGCCTTCCTTCCTGCGTGCTGGAGCATCTGTGATGGCATCATGACGGCAGCTCCTGCTCATTGTGAGGCTGAAAGGCCTCAAGCAAGCTCCCTGCAAGCTCCCTCAAGGCCCATGGGCAGACTCTTAGACTTGTTCATCATTCTGGCATTATTGATATGGCCTTGGGGTGGAAGAGTGGGTTGCTGGGGGGTGGTCGGGTGCCTCCAAGGGAGTCTCTCCCACCTGAGACCCTCCCTCCCAAAAATGGCCCTCTGAATACGCGTATATACGCGACGTATGCGTATTCATGGGTTTCAAACGCGTACGGCTCCCCCCAAACCCGTGTATGACCCAACCTTGGTTGAAATTGACACAAAGACGAGTGTGGCTGAAACGGCTGTTCTAAGTGCGTGACAAGTGAAGGAAGTGTTGCAAGCGACGCTGAAAATTTTGCAAAGCTAGTCCTTCCTGACAGAGAGGTGGCATTGATATGCAGTGCCTGGGGCAGCAATAGGACCCTCATGCAGCAAAACATGCCTGATCAATGCATGCATGCATGGCTGAGTGCACGCCATGCAAGCTGCTTCTGCCATTCGTTGCTTACTTGCTCCCCTTCGACAATCAGACAGCAGCAAACTAGACACCAGAGGCTCACTCATCCACACACCAGGGCATGGGGTGCAAGTGCTGCTCCAGATCGCATGAGCAAACTCCTGTGCTCTCACCTCTCAACTCACAGAACAACTCACAATCAATAGAACTTTAATAAAATATACCGCTGCAATTGGAATCATGCAAATCTGTTGGCTCAAGAGCAAGCTGGAAGGGGCCTGCATATTGACTGTGAAGTCATCGAAAGGGGCCACACCCAGACCCGGGCCCAGCAGGATCATCCACAAGGGTACGCTGATGAAGTTTGCGTCGTCTGGAGCCGTTATGGGGACCTGGACGGGAGCAATTGGTCAGCTTCTCTCAGCTGCCTGGCATGATAATATGTCCTGCAATTTTGCCTACTGCTCCGGAAGCCACCAAACTTGGGATCCCTGGTAACAAGTTTTGCCTGGTCTGCATGCTAAGTCTTAGGGCAGATGGTAGGCTGGCTGGCTCAGGTCCCAAACTGCCTGCGGAACTTGGTGCAAACTTCCCTGCAGTACCAGCCACTGCCTCCCATGCCCCACTGTCACTACAGGGCTGCCAAGCAGTTTTGTTTGGGAGGGTATCCAAAGTTCCAGGGTGGAAGGTGCGCTGGGTGGGCCAGGGCGACAGGTGTGAAGTTTCATCAGGAAACAAGCAAACTTAGGGGTTCACGCCCCATGATGGGGCTTCGCCCAAAAAGTACATCGGTCGGGCAGCGCCCCGCAGGTGCTCTCGATGAGTGTTGAGCTTTGATTCAAATTTCGCTGCTCCTTTCCCTACAACTCGAACAAGATTTCAGCATCCTTGCTTCTGGTGGTTAACTTAGCTGCACTAGCCTTGAGCTCTAGGCATGCAGGCACTTTATACCTCACTTCAGTCCTCCCTCCCTTACCTGGATCCCCCCTGCTGGACCCCTCCTACTGCTGCTGCATCTCCTTCTTTCAAGGCCACCTGCAGGGTGGAGCTTTCTGCAGATTGGCTGCTCCAAGTTGGTTGCAGCATCTGCGATGGCATCTGTGATGGCACCCCCTAAATCCAGCATGCTTCCCGAGGCCTCAAGAGACTTCAAAAGACTAACTCATTATAACAACATCATTGTCTCCGCTGACCAGGTTTGTGAGGGGTTCCAAACACCCTCCCAGGGGGTCCCTCCCTGCCAAATCTCTCCCTCCCAAAAATGGCACTGACATCACGTGTTCACACGCAGGGTATGTGTATTTTACGTGTGCATACGCGTGCAGCTCCCACAACCCCGGGTGTGACCCATCCCTGCAAAACTTTTGGGACAATACAACAAGTCTATTTGCATGTTAGTTAAGATGGCAGTTTGTGTACATGCAAGCCAGTTATGGTTGCCTGGCAGGACGGGTATGCATGAGCGTCCACAACTCAAGTCTTGGCCTATAAATCTCTTGCTTCTCACTTTTTGGGTCGGGATTCTGTGCAAAGTGTGCATGTCCCTTTCATAAACATTTTCCCACCTTCCTAGCTCAAGGCCCATGAAATAGTGTGTGGTCGAGTAACTGGATGCATGTGGTGAAGATAGCTTAGAAAAGCTGGAATAAATATAGACAAGCCATGAAAATGTTCAATGCAAATTGCGAGCAAGACCTGGCTGAGTTGTGGAGCCACGGGTTCTTCCCCTTCAAATTGATGAGGCAAGCCAACACCTGTAAGGTCTCACAAGTGTTCTTCTGTACACGGTATCTGCCTTGGATTAGTGCTGTTCCATTTGGTGTAAAAAATAGCCAATACCGTACCTCCACGACCAGTTCGAATGATCCCCAAAGAATGATTAATTAAAATTTCGACTTTGGTTCAAGTGGGGGTCCCATAATTAATTTTTCAATTTGAATGGGTTTGATAGGCCTCTGGCTAGCAATCATTTTTCAATTGCAATACCCAATTCAAACTCTTGCTGCTGCTGCTTCTGCTGCTGCTGCTGTGCGCTGCTGTTGGAGGGGAGTGGAGGAGCTCTGTTCAGAAGAGGAGTTACGCAGAAGTGGGGTTTCACAGGAAAGGGAGCCACACAGGAAAGGAATGTGCACTCAAAACATCAACCGAGCTGTCACCTGGAGGGCGCCCCACTGGTTCTGCTTTGCTGGCTGCCCCTTCTTGGATGCCTGGGCCCTGGCAAGCCTGGCTTGGTCTGCTATGAGCTTCTGGGTGGGGGATACAGGCTACAAGCCACCTAGCTAGGGGGGTTGGAGCTTGAGCTGGGGCCTGGGAGGCCATTTTTTGCACAAGCCCTTGTGAGCCCCAAAATTAATTAATTTCCAATTCATATGGGTTCGAACGCCCTGGCAACATCTTTATAATAATTTTCGAATTTTGGCTCCAGAATTAATTAATTTTCGAACTGGTCGTGGAAGGACCGTATTATCAGAAAGGGTCAGCTGAGGCCTAGAAGCAGGTGTTTTTTGCATGCTCCCCCGCAAATGTGTCCCGCAACGGGCAGTTTTCAAGTTAGGGTTCCTCTGGTAGCCTGTCTT
>OU611758.1:7500-32500 GCA_914767535.2 Dunaliella primolecta
AAATGACCAGGAGCAACAAGACCAGGAGTATTCATCACTCCAGAAACACGGGCCTCAGGGCCATGCCTGTTTGATGCAAGTCCGTTGCATGCCTGACCCACTTCAGGCGAGCCACCATGCTCCAACCTGAAAGCTGTAGGAGAGCCACCCTGCTCCATCCTCAGCTGCCCCCTCATGGGCGTGGAATCAGCAAACATGCCGGCATGCACAGGCGTAGAGCCAGGGAAACGGGAAGCAATCACACGATCCCAACCACCCAGGGGAGACCGCTCACCTTGGTTTCCCACATCTGGCCCATTGGCTGGCCCATTGGCAGGCTCCATAGAGACGTCCATGTTGAAGAACTTATCACCTGAAGTGCGTGGTGAACGGGGTGGTGAGTTGGGGCCTGGGTGGCGGGCTGATCTATCTGGATACCACATTGGAATTCCTCTGTTGTTTACCACAACGTGGGGGTAGCCCCCACGCCTCCTTCCGTGCAGGAGGGAGTAGCCAAACATAGCACAAGCAGGCCCGCAAGGGCAAGCAGAAGCAAGCAGAAGCAAGCAGCAAGCACAAGTGAGCAACAGGCAGCAACAGGCAAGTCTGCTACACCAGGTTAGGCTAGCCTAGAACGATACTCTACCCAAACTTAGCAATTGATCGGCGATATCGGGGACGTCGTCTTCAAATGGAAGGAGGGGGACGTCGCCGTCGATGATGGGCCGCTGGTGAGTAGCCTCCCCCGGTGACCCGGCTTCGGCTACCACTGCTACGTCCCGGTGCAGACCGCCTAAAGCCTAAAGACTTGTGCGTGGACACTACTGCATTGGTTGTTTATGGAGCTAAGCTGTTAGGGGATTATTGATACAGCTGCAGGAATCGAACCCGCCCTAGGACCCAGTCACTCCATAAATAGCCAAGCAGAGTGTGATCTCACACCCTAGATATTTACGACACAAAGGGTCGTAGCACACCCTGTACAGGCTGTATGCTAACGTTCTTAGGGAGGTGGTCACTGGGTGGTGTAAAGATAAAAACAAGATTCCAGACACTCAATTTGGTTTCTATCCTGGCCGTAACACTTTGCAGCCCATTTTCATTTTGCAGCACTTACAGCATGCTGCTCAGGTCAAGCGCCCAAATGCATCCCCAAGGCTGCATGCAGCTTTTATTGATTTCAAGCAGGCTTACGATACAATTCCTAGGGAAGCCCTTTGGACTCACCTGCAGCGCATTCGTATACCTGCGTGCCTGTTGGCTGTCATTAAAAGCATGTATGCTAATGATGATTATATCTTGGTGGATGGCTGCAAGCAAGCTCGTGTGCGCCCCCATTTTGGAGTTAAGCAAGGTTGCCCGCTTTCCCCTTTGTTGTTCTCCTTGTACATCAATGACGTGGACTGCTTGGCAGAAAATGTGCAAGGGGCTATTACAGGCACTAGGGACGTTCGAGTCACCCACATGCTGTATGCAGACGATTTGTGCCTCACTAGTAACCTTCCTGATCAGCTCCAACTCATGTTAGATAGGCTACATACGTATGCTCAACGGAAAGGGTTGGTGATCAATACTGCCAAGTCTGAGATTGTGCATTTTAATTCAAAGGGTGATAATGTGCCACCTTTCACGTTAGGTGGAGCTCGTTTGGCGTGTGCAGATTCTTTTCGGTATTTAGGCATGCTGTTCACAAAACAACGCAACCCGCAAGCCACTGCTGAGTATATGTGTGCCCCTTTCCTAGCTCGTTGTAGACGGATTAGGCAATTCGCATCTGAGCACCGCCTGACAGATAGGCCGCATACCATGCTCTGGCTGACTAAAGCGTATGCTCTCCCTGCTAGCATGTATGCATGCCAGATTTGGGGCATGAGATTTATGAAGAAGGAGCTGAAATGGACTGTCCCTTGCAAACTGTACGCCTGTGCTTATTGAAGCGTATCTTTGGGGTAAAGCGCACCACTCCTAATTGGTCTGTACTGCGCGAGTGTGGGCATGAACCTTTACAGTTCTATTGGTTTCGTGCAGCAGTTAGGTTTTACAATGCTTTACTGTGCAGCAACAGCACTACACTCAGTAAGGTACTGCAAGCTGATGTTGAAATGAGCAATCTTTCCCATAAATGCTGGACTTCAGAATTTTCGGCTGCCTGCACAGGCTTGGACAGGTGCAACGTGTTTACTCATTGTGTTCGGTCAGGGCAGCCTATAGTCATGATGGAGTTAGTGGTTGATCTGAGAAAAAGGCTGCGAGGTGTGTGGAATGCTGATGCCTTGGCAGAACATGGTGACCACACGAACAAATTAGCCAAATATCATCACTGGAAGGCACTCCCTTTGAGACCCTTGTCTGTTCATGGTGCGCCCTTTTCTGTCCCCAGGTATTTGCATCTTGATTTGGGTAAGTGCACGCTAAGAAACATAGCACGTTTTCGCTTACATGCTCATACTTTAAGAGTTGAGACATCACTTTGGCAGGAGCACACATCAACTTGTGATAAATGTGAACAAGGACTCCAAGATGAAAAGCATGCTGTGTTCCTTTGTTCTTGCGCTTCTGTGTGCTCTCTTCGAAGGGCTCATGCACAGTTATTTTCTGACTTCCCCTCGTCTTAAAGAATTTTTCTGGACGATTCAGACACTTTCTACTATTCTCAAGCTAGCTCTGAGGATGCTATTCATTTCTTGCATAAACAAACTAATGACACTTATCGTTTTATTTCCGATCTCATGGATATTTTTTGTGCAGTTGGAACAGTTGAGCAGACCGAGCAGCCAAACTACCTGGCTGAAGGTCAAACCCCATTGTAACTCATTGTAACTCATTGAAGGTCAAATCCCATTGTAACCTTGTGATTTTTCCTTGACAGCCCGATTACTTGAGCACCTAGTTGAATGCAATGGTGCAATTTCAACTCCACACACAAGCAAGACAGCATGCAATGGCCACGCCCCCCCCAAAAAACCACTTGGGGCCAAGCCTAGAGCATATCCAAATGAGAAAGATGCAATTCAAACAAGGAGCACACTTACACATGACATGCACTTCTTTGGCACACATTGCATCAAATCTGTGCACTTCCAGCACAGTGTTGCCCGTTCATACGGACATTAACAGGTTCCTCCGGGTATACATTCCCCCTGCATGTACCTGTCCGCAAATCCACAGCATAGAGAGCATGAAGACTCCTAGCTAACACATCGCATTATCCACGAGTCATGGCCAAGGGAGGTGGCAGTTTTTTTACTTTGCCGCAGCAGCGCCCTGGAAGCGGGGTGCACTGCCAAACATGAACTCCTGCAACAACGCGAGAAGCAGACAAGAGATTGGCAACAGATTAGGAGAACAACACAAGAGCAACATGTACCATGTTGTTTCATTGCACAATAATTTCTCGTGTTTTCGAAGGGAAGGGCTAGTACAATAACTAAGCACATACAAAATCCAGTCTAAATTCAGAAACTTTGCACATCAGACTGCTGCAGTACCTTGATGAGAGAACTCCATGTAAAAAACTTAATTAAAATAAGAACAAAATTCTTGTTTGAAGTAAGCATCAAGGCAAATTTAGATCTCCTTCTATGCATGCATTGGGCCAGCTGCTCTGGGACTTGCATGGGTCAAGGAAAAAGGGGCCAAAGGAAGAAGGGGGGACGTTCTGGCAATCTCTCAGCAACATGGCACTGGTCACAGCACACGACAGTTATGGTCTTGAATTTGGCTAGGAGGATGTCACTAAGTGTGTGGGGAATTAAATGTTCTAGGGAGATTGCTCCTTTCGCAAGTCTGATGGAAGATTTTCCAGGAAACCACTGTGCTGGGCGTGGCATCCAACACCACCCACCTCGAAGCGCTTAACCTCGCCGTAGGAGCCAAAGCAGATCTGGGTCCGCTGGTCACAGTTGTTGATAGGCACATCCAGAGCGCTGATCTGCTTGCCGTCTGCACTGGAATAACCGCCAGCGTTTTCAACCTACGAGTGAGGAAGAAGTGTTATCTGTCAAAAGGAGCCAATGTCTCAACTTAGTTTTGAGTTTCTACAAAAATTGCAGAGGGCTATCTGGCTTACATTGCCAGACATGCTCTTTCCCGGCTTTTTATCTTATATCTAAACATGCCAACCATTTCAACTCATAAAGACATTATATTTAACAAGAAGTGAATAACATTGGAGGACCTCGGATCACTCCCCCAGCCTCAAATCACCCAAAAACGGCCCACACCTCCACCTAGGGACCAGGTTTCACTCCCAAAATATGTTTTCATAACTCTTTTATAAAGTGCTAGCATCCTGCATATTCAAAAATAGAAAAAGGACCCCTTACGAAGGATTTTCTGGATTTTCTCGAAGGGAAATGCCCGGAACTCTGTCAGAGGGGGCTATCTGAGGCCTAAAATTAGGTGTTTTTGCATGCTCCTTTGCATAGGCTTCCCAAAACTGGTTAAATTGAAACTTGGGTTCCTAGTAAAGCCCGTTGTTTAAGCTGTCTGTAGCACTGAAGCTTATTTTTAAGCAGTTATGGGAAGCATGCCTAATTAGCTGCAGCGTGAACCCTAATTTTCACCACCAAAACTCCACATATGACCACCCGTTGCATTAAATTGGGTGCTTTTTGGTGATTTAGAGTCCTTATAACAAAAAGATATCATTGCAAAAGAAATGGAGTGAAAAGAGCCAGTGGTTGGTGTAACATGGCGATTTCAGTCATTTTCCCATAATTTGGGTTTACATGTCCAATGTGAGCTTTAGACCAGTCCCTCTCAGCACACAGGGCGACTTACACAAATCTGAGCATATGCTCTGGTAGCTTGTAACGCCTGCTACACTTTGAAGCAAAAATTGTCCCAATAAAATGAAGTGGCTGTGGGTGGGCGCACTTGACTTGCAAAAAATGAGCATATTTGGGCATGTTCTTAGATAGACCCCTTTGGAACTCTGTATCTCACCAACCACCAGGTCTTTTAACTCCTTTTTTTTGCAATGATCATCATTTGATACAAGGGCACCATATCACTTAAAATCACCCAATTTGATGAAGTGGCTGGTCGGATATGGAGTTTTGGTGGTGAAAACTAGGGTTCACGCCACGGCTGATCAGGCACGTGTGCTCTAACTGGCAGTTCACAAACTCCATTGCAAGTAACGACGGGCCTTACAGAGAACCCAAGCTAAAAAACTGCCAATTGGGGCACACCCACACAAGGAGCATGCAAAAACTGGCTGATTTTAGGCCCCATTTAGCCCCCTCTGCAAAAATTGTGTTTTCCTTCTTTGCTGGACTTGGGTGTACACCAAAGAAAAAGAGGCTCCAAAAAAAAGCCTACATCTTACTGTGTCATTCCTACCAGTGTTGTTTAGCCCGCGCGGCCATCACAACACAGCTTAGGGCAAACCGGAGGTTGCAAGGGCTGTGCCCTTGCAAACCTCGCGTAGTTAAAAAACATTTAAAAATGCTTCGGGCAAATAGTTATGGGTACAAGCAAGAGCAGGTATCAGGTAGCCGAGACCGAGTAGGAGTGGAGAGGGTTAGGGGCGGGAGGGGGAGAGCTCCAGCCCCATAAACAGCAAGAACAGCGACATTAGCAGCAGCATGTGCTCCCTCCCCTTCCTGACCATACCGTCTCTCCCCTTCCTAACCATATGCCTCTCTCTGGCCCTTACACAACGCTTATGCTTGTAGTTGCACACGCGCGCGCGTGTGTGCTTGTGCATGCATGCTTGCAATTGCTTGGTTGTGCATGCATGTGTGTGTATGTGTGTGCACGTGCGTGTATTGAGAGCGCGTGCGTGCGTGCATACGTGCGTTTGTGTGTGTATGTGTGTGTGTGTGTGCGCGCGCTCGCGCTTGCACGTGCATGCCTTTGTGTGTGTGAGTGTGTGTGTGTGTGTGTGTGTGTGTGTGTGTGTGTGCACGCTCGTGCTTGCACATGCATGCCTAGGTGCGTGGGTGTGTGCGTGAGAGAGGCTACAGCATGGGGATGCCTGTATGCACCTGCACTCCCCTTGAAATACCAAGGAATCAAAAACGTTGAGCACTCATTCATTGCCCGGGGCGAAATGTTTTGCTTGTCCAAAACGCAACAATTCCTGGAGGCCCCAGGCGTAGGAAATGTCTTGCTTGTCAAAACCTTGACTACTGTTCCTGGAGGCCCTTAGGGCTGGCTGCACATGAATAAAGATACCTTCAGGCCTACTCGGAACCCTAAAAAGCTCTTAACTGCACTGATTCCTACCCAAATTCTACAAACCTAGCGGTCATGGTACAAGAAAAGAACGAAAGTGGAAACAGGCCACAGCGGACAACAGCCTGATGCTCATTCCACTCTCACAACCTCATGGCTAGGACTTGAGGGTGAACCTAGCCAATGCAATTTCCCAAAACTGAAACTAGGAGACATGATAACTTAGGGATAGCAGCTCGTCTTCCCAGTGCTCAAGAGGTACCCTATAATATGAGCAAAGTATTTTTGAATGTAATATGCAAATATTTCTATGCTAAAATTCAGCTTCTTTTGGCTCTCCTATAATGTTGGCAATCAAGGGTTTACATGATGACAAAATGGGTACACTTGGCACCTCCCTCCCTCAAGAAGTACCCCAAACTGAGACGGAACTTGTGGTGTTCCAGCAGAGGTGCTTTCCTTGGAGGCGCTTCTGCTGAGGTTGTACTTGCCTAAGCTGAATGGGCCAGGCACATGTTCAGTGCTCAAGCGTCCCCGGCAAGCCAGCCATGAGAGAGAGGGGGAAATGGCGTTAAGGCCCATTCAGCAAGTGGCTATTTGAGAAGATGCTTGAAACATTGCCCTTTCAGCTTTGATACTCCTTAGCCCCTCCCTTTGCATCTGGAGTTGTGGCCAGGCTGCAAATTTATCATTTCTAATGCTTAATCGAGGTACCAAAATTACAAGTGCATAAGGTGTGACTAAGGTAAAGCAAGGGCTTGTAATGTTAGCCGTGTAACACTCGGAAGTGTCCACGAAGGTGGTTAAAAACCTGCGCAACACAGGACTCTAGCACGCCATTGCCTAAGGCTTTTAGGCCTCCAGTTTAACAAGATCCTGGAAGCAGCTTGCAATTGTTGACAACAAAAGCAGTAGTAAAAATCGCAAACAAGGAGAGTCCTGTAATTCCTTCATGAAGTATGTGAAATGCAATGGACATTCGAGAGAGCAAAAATGGCTGGCATGTCATTGCAGAGGGTAGCATTTGACCTACCATCAAACCTAGGGGTGCAACCTCAAACAGGATCCTCAGCTTGGCCTTGGTGGAGGGAGAGGTGACGTTGGTGAACACACCCTTCTCCTTTACCAGGATCTGGAACACATCTGGCACCATGCCGCCAGTGTACCTGAGCAAGGAGGTGTGTGTGTGAGGGGTGTGTGTGTGCATGCAAGTGCGCGTGCGGACGAGTGTGCATGTGCTCGTGTGCACGACCTCGCATGCCCAAGCACTCCTGCACATGCGTACTCCTGGATTTGGGATTTGAATTCGGGCGACCATTTGTTTGTTCAACTCTATGTTGACTTCAAATTGTGAGCTTGTGATAGAGAGTACTGAAGGCTGATAGGGCATTGAATGGAGCCCATGGTGTCAAGTGTTGGCAGCCTGGCAGAAACAGCCATTGCAATTTTTGTGACTTGCATGATGTGCAAGATGAGGATCGTTCCCTGGTTTGTGCATCTGATTTTCACTATTATGAGGTCTGCGATGAGGGCGTCTTCTAATTTCCGAGACAGGATTAAAACCAGTTATATTACTTCTTTCCTGACATCACGGACATGTTTTGTGCAGACCAGCAGGCTGAGCAGTCAAACCTGGCTGAAGGCCAAAACCCCATGCAACTTAAGCTACATACAACCTCTTCCAAACCTCACCTCAAGGTGTACTTCTCCTGAACATAGTAGTTCAGCAGCTTCTCGTATTGAGGGTTGTCTGAGGTGGCGCGCAGGTTGCCAGGGGCATACATCTTGCCCTCGCCTGTTGCAGCGGGTCAATGAGCATCTCAATCATGGACAGAGGTTGCATAGACATAACAAAGTTGAAGCCAGATACACATGCCTCCATACATATCAAGTGAACGGCCAGGGTCTTCTCTGAACCCTAGGTACCTACAACATCATGCCTGGTTCAAGGTGGCCTGGAGGTGTTCGAGTTGAGAAGGAACACAGCTTGCAGGACATGTCCAACCAAAACAAACTGCAGGCTTCATGACTTTGCTGACACCTTTTGAAATGCAGGATTGCAGGCTGGATAGCAGGGCTTCTAAGTGTGAAATGCCAGCAAAAGGCCAGAATTCTGAACACAGGCAAGGCATCCAGCATTACTCAAACTGCTGCAGAGGCCCTATGGAAGTGCAGTCACAGGGAAGGCACTGACAGTCAGAGCTGAAGGGTCCAATTCAAAGACCTTGACAAAACCTCGATTGTTTTTTTGCATCAAAAATCACTCCAAATAACCTACCGATCTCAGTGGTCTCCTTCACATGGATGAACTTGCCATCATCTTGCAGCAGAAACTCATGGGTGCCTGGGTAGCCCTTGATGGCCAGCACAAACACAGTGCGTGGGCCGAGCACACCCATGCATGCTGCGGCCTGGACAGAGTGGGAAGGCAGGATGTGGCATCTGACTGCATTGGCTGATCCCATTTGGGGAAGCTGCAATGTATGGCAGGTAGAGCTGAGGAGCTACATGTTGCACCTATTGCTGCACCTAAAAAGTACCTGGTCTCGTCCAGTGATGCCATCCAGCTTGTCACCAGGCCAGATGCCAATAATGGTGCCCACAGCAAAGTTGCAGTCAATGACGGAAGAACCGTCCAAGGGATCAAAGGCCACACTGAAGCCAGATCCACCGACATCCACTGGCTCAGGCACCTCCTCGGAGCAGGCCAGCTTCACGACGTGCTGCATGGAAGAACGACCATGGGCATGGCAAGGGCATGGATGAGTGCGGGTAGAAAGGGGAAGGCTTGCGGATGCAGCATGAATCCCATCAAGGGACTGACCATCATGGATCCATTATCCAGTCTGAAGCCGCTCTTCCAATGAGCAGGTGTACTGTGTTGTGCTTGCCAGCGTCCTTGCAGCAACATGCACAACCTTCAATATAATACAAAACAACTAGGAGGATCCACACATGCATTCCTCAAAAGAAGAAAAAACCTTTCCTCATCTGCACACACATCTGAATGAATGGGTTGGCACTTCTCCCATGCACCATTATCTGCAGGAGGCACGCATGCATGCAACATTGGCTTCCCATTTTACTTCCATGCAGGCTTTGCCAACACTCACGGAGTAGCGGCAGGCCTCGAACAGCAGCTTGTCTGCCACCATATCCACAGCCAGCTGCTCATCGCCGAAGGAGTTCACGCAAGCAGTGCCAGCGCAGGAGGCGGTGCGGACCTGTGTGCGATGGGGACATCCGCAATGGGAATGCTGGGGTGCAATTGAACAAGATAATATGCTGACGATGCAAGCTTTCTGCAAATGGGCCTTTCAGGCTGGTGCACATCATCTCATTGCCCCGACAGTGGAGAGGAGTGCTTGCCTTGTAAGCGATGGTGCGGATGCACTCGGACAGGGAGGTCACCAGCGTCCTGAGCTTGATGTCCTGGGTGGCGTCGATGAGGAACTCGTTCAGGGTGTCACCCAGCTGCGCGCGAGCAGCGAAAGGAGGAGGAGGAGGAGGAGGAGGAGGAGGTGGTTGACGGAATTCTCCTCATCTGTACACAACGATGCCTCTCACCCCTTCATATCAACGAGCGGGACTGCGAAAATGCACTGCAACAGCACCTTGTCTGCTACCCCACCTTGGCCTGTGTCTGCACTGCGGTCCTGCGGGATGCACGGGCAGCCTGCCTGCGTCCTGCGGCCTGCCTGAGCTTGGGAGCGACGGCAGCGCCCTGGAAGGAGGAGGTAGCAGCAGCAGCACGCACAACGGGCATGGTGCGGCCCACCTGCAGCGCACGAAAAGCAGTACAAGCACGCATTTGCAACATGCTCCTGCACAATGAGCAAGTGATCAAGCAGGACTAACTCTCCCGGGCAGAGCTGCCCCTACCTTGGGCACCGGGGCGCTGGTACGCTGGAGGCCGGCAGCCTGGGCCATCTGCTTCTGTGCCATCATTGTTGCCATTTTGGTGTGGCCTCAAGAACAAGTGATAAATACAAAAGTGTCTTTGGGTGGGAGACCAGGAACTTTTCCTGAAGACGACGAGTCAAGACGTTTGAGCTAAACCCGAGTCAGTCACAACACATTGAAGACATACATACAATATTTGGTTAAAATCAAGATGCTGGAGCTGCTTGCGTTGTGTACATCACCCTGGCTAGGCATATGGTCCTCTTTTTTTGTCCGCGGGAGGGACAATGGCTCTAAGAGGGTGTGTGGACCTGAGAACCCTGCATACTTGTGCCGTTATTGTTTATGAATTAGAGTTTAAATTCAGTAGGAGTTGGACTAAGCATGGGCTGTGGGTGTTCTGCGCCTGGCTGGTTTTACAGAGCTAACCTTGCACGGCAAAGGTATGTTGCCGCTTTCATCCACAGGAAAACTTTGTCCGACACATACAAAGTTTGTGTAGCTGCCACACTATAGCATTTCATACAAACTCAAAGTACTTACTTATAGAAATTATGAAAAGCGAATGCTTGGCCATTTTCCATGGAAATATGGAAATCGTTCAAGTTTTACAACTGACGTGTCTTCATACATACACATTCTGTAAAGTACGCCCAAAAATTTGTTTCTTCCACTAGGCGCTTTTGAAAATGAAAGAAAACCCCCTCACAGCCAGATTATGGTGCGTATTGTTGGTTCTAGCAACCCTCCAGATCCCCACTAGCCCTTTTTGTTCCTCCTTTGTGGTGGGAACTTATGGCTCTTTAGAGCCAGAGTGTCTCCTCTTCCATAACGAATGTAGGGTTAGGGAGAATGACAGAATGTCGGAGTAAAAAAGAATTTATGAGGGTCACCTGGATGCCACCTTGGAAGCCGGAAAAACTAAATTTAAAGAGACTTGGCTTGAATCTTTCAGCACCCTCCTGAATTTGGAGCCAATCGGAGTGAACCTGATCTCTACCGACCCACAGCATACTCTGCTCATTCTAATCTTGAGGGACAAAGCTTTGAAAAGCCTGATGCCGTTATAACTAATTAGTACTTGGAAGCAAAAACTTGACGCAGAAGTATACAAAATTGCCTTTGATATGCATCATGCATTATATCATATCATGATGTGCACACCCCACTTATCCACAAGTTGATATTAAATCCAGTGGCTGTTGTGAATTTTGGATGCGAGATGTTGACCTCGTCAATTACAAAGTTGAACAATGCCATAATCAAAGATCACCTAGTATTGAATTAAACAGACCCCACCCATGCTCAACCTCCTATTATCCTCTCAGAAGTTCACAAGTCACGCATGGGCTGCATGAACAACACACAAGTTGTTTAACAGGGTTTAGGTTTACATTAAGGTTTCGGCTCTTACCTCAACGCTACTTGCTTGCGAGTGCGCAGTGGAGCTTGCTCACACCCTCAATGGGAAATCTGTAACCATCTCCGTCGACAGTGGAACTGAAGCTGCATCAGTAAAAGGTTTCTTATGACAAACAAAATCCCCGTCTACATCCCACGGGAATCATCCTGCGTCAGACTCATTAATGAAATTCAAAAATGTGGATTTCTACCTCATGCAGAGTTTTGTATCCAAACTTATTCAGACAAACAAAGCTTTGCGGTGACTGAACTACAGATCAAAGATGTGATACTTGGCATGCCTTGGCTGAAACGCCGTAACCCTGATGTTGATTGGAGAAATGGATCTTTGAAACTGAGGCTCCAGGAAATTTCACACACCTTAAAAAGTGATGAAAATGGTTTTTGTATTCCTGTGATCTCAGCAGTACAGTTTGCCAAAGGGGTTAAAAGGAAAGATCCTGCATGGGTTTGCATTATCAAATCTGCTGGTCCTGACAGCAATGGCAAACCACAACTTGATTGCTCCGCATTGTTGCAAGAGTTTGCAGACGTTGAAGCTGAGCCCTCTTTTCCAGAACCACGGAATGTGGATCATGCCATTGAATTAGAGCCTGGCACTACACCAAAAATGGGCCCAATCTACTGGTTGGCACCTGCTGAGCTTCAAGAGTTGCAAAAGCAGCTCCAAGAGCTTCTAGAAAAAGGTCTGATTGAACCCAGCAGCTCTCCTTATGGTGCGCCTGTAGAAAAGAAAAGAAAAGAAAAACTACGTAGGAAGAGTAACTCTCCCTACATCAATTAAGGAAAAAGAGGCACATTGGCCCATAAAGAGCCGTGAGCCTCCTCCACCACGAGAAAAGAAAGAGAGACAAAACTAATGAGGACTCTAGTACACACCTGATCCACACACAACCTCGTCTCTGCATCCCTGATGGTCAAGTCCGCACACACCTCATACAAGAGGCTCACGATACACCTTCAGGAGGACACCTTGGTGTACAAAAGACGCATAAAAGCCTGCATCGCTATTGCTATTGGCCGCACATGTTCCGCTCTGTGCATCAATATGTGCGCAGTTGTATGCAGTGCCTTCGCAACAAGTCCACCAACCAGAGACCCATGGGACTCCTTCAACCTTTGTCTGTACCTGACCACTGTTAGGAACAAGTCAGTCATGACCTCATCACTGGCTTACCAAAAACACCACGAGGTAATGATGCCATTGTGACATTTGTAGACCGCCTGTCAAAGAGGATCCTAGTTGTGCCTACATCAGGCACGATTGACGCAGTGGGATATGCATATCTGTTCTTCATAACATCTTCAGGCATTTTGGCCTCCCCAAAGCTCTTGTTTCCGACCGTGATCCACGCTTTACTTTTTGGAAAGCCATGTTTAAACGCTTGGGTACCAACTTGAACATGTCAACTTCACATCACCCTCAGACTGGCGGACAGACTGAGCGAGCAAACCGCACTGTGGAAGATATGCTCAGAGCTTTCATTGCGCCCTATCAGACAGACTGGGATGAGCACATTGCTGCTGCAGAGTTTGCCTACAACAACAGTGTACAAGCCAGCACTGGTTTCACACCTTTATATCTTAACCATGGGCGATATCCTCACACACCCCTATCCTTAACTCTGGTAAACTTACAACCCAGCTATACAGACAACAACCCTGCAGCAATCGATTTTGTTGGCAGATTTCAATTGAGCCTATCTCAAGCAAAAGACGCTCTACACAGAGCACAAGAAAGACAGAAAATATGCTGATCAAAATAGGAGAGATGCAGAATTTGCTGTACGAGATATGGTCCTTCTGTCCAGACAAAACCTCATTCTGAAAATGGGTGAAAATACCTCACCAAAATTGTGCCCCAAATACATTGGGGCATAAAAGAAAAAGAAAAAGAAAAAGAAAAAGAAAAGGATACGTAGGCAGAGAAAACTCTCCCCACATCAATTAAGAAAAAGGAGACACATTGGCTCAAAGAGCCATGAGTCTCCCTCACCAGAAGATGAGAGGGGAGTTAATGTGGATTGGGTGGGTTTCTGGCAGCACGCTGCTCCAGGGCACCAGTGTTATGGTGAGTCTTTTTTTCAATGGCACGTCTGGTAGAGGTAAGTTTGTGCGCAAATTGTATAGAATGGGCATGGAGTTTCCTTGCAAGTGTTTCAGATCTCTATGAGTCAATACCTAATTTTTTTTAATTGATTAAGGGTATAGGTAGTGTAAATAGTCCCACCCACACCCAGGAGTATTGGGTGGATAATAATCTCTGCACCTTGGAGTTGTTTGCATTGTTCACTGTGTTGTTGCTGTGAGGCTTCTAGCTGGGCACCAGGCGTCGTATTGTCACAGTATTTGATTTCTATCAAGTGGATATGGCGGGCTGGAGTTGAGTTACTTCCCATACTGCGTAGTACCCAGTGTGAAGGTGGAGTGTGTAGTCTGAATGGGTTGGTTGGGTGAGGAGTGACCAAGACTGCATCAGGGAGGCTGGAGTTGCGTCTTGTTTGTTTAGAAATCATGGGTTTGAAGAGGTAGGGAGGCACAGCACAATTAGAGATTTGCTCAGGGACTTGCAGGTCGTGCTGGGCTAAACGGCTTGTGTTGCCCGCATCCAACTGCACAAGATTGACCCCATATGAGCCTTCACTGACCAGTTTCAAAATCATCCTGCAAGCAATATTGTGACGCTCAGGTACCATGTTACGCATGGTAGGGCATTGGCAGCCAGATAGGATGTGGACAGCGCTATCCATGTGATGGCAATCAGGTCGGGGGCATGTAAGGCTAGTGGATCTTTCATATCGGACTGCATGTTTCTGATTGTATAGGGTGCCTGTGCGGTATTGGAAGACGGTGCGTTTCATTCCAGTTGAGAGACTGGGCATGTTCCAAAAGGCATTACACATGCTTTTGTTTACATGAGGTAGCAAGCTCTGGGAATAGGTGTAGTAGCCTGTTTTCCGGTCAGCATGGCCCAGCTTGTGCTTGGCATGCATATGGGATTTCAGAGCATTTTTAAGGTCTGGGAGGTGCCTTAGACGAGGATAAAAAGGGTGGTATTGAGATGGACTAGAATCTGTCTCTTCCCAAGCCAGCCAGGTTGTATTGTGGAAGGGGTTTCCTCCTGGGCCAGTGCTAGGGATTCCAGTATCAGTCAGGTTACCATCTTTGAGGGAGGCCTGGGGTTTAGCAACCTGATTTGCGCATCATTCTTAGCTATTCCAGCATGAGACTTGACCTTGTAGAAAAAGATCTGATGTTGAGAGGCTCAGGCAAAGTTTGAAATTATCTTCAGAACATATCCTTGCTCGTGATGTCTATGCTTCTCTGGGTACAGGATTTGATTTATGAGTTGGTGAAGTGAGCGGAGGCTATCTGTGGCAGTATGTGTGTAATCATGAGTGAGCGCAGCAGCAATGGCAGTCAGCTCAGCTCTTCCTATGGTGTCGGTAATACAGCACCATTAGGTTCAACTAGGTTTTGTTAGTCACTCATAGGATGGTACACACCTGCCCCTATAACTGTCTTTCCGTTTTGGACCTGGCAACTGCCGTCTGTGTAGGCCAAAGACTTCCAATCTGCAATTTTAAGCTGAAGGTTGGGATGGGACTGACAAGGAGTTTTGATGGTAATGTCTGAGGCAGATCTTTGGGGGGCCTTGGGTATCTGTTTCATGTCTAAGGGGAGTTTTTCACATTTCCTTATCCCGAGCATCACTCTATGTCTTGTATTCTGGATGGGGTAGTTACTAACGATACTGATAATCCATTTGGCCTCTGAAATGGCTTTGGCTAGGTCCTGAAGCCAGGTTTGGTTCTGATTATCCAAGTGAACTATTGCAGCCGTATTCCAGACTGCAATTATTTGTAAATCCCAGGTATGCTGGGCCATTTAGAATTTCCAAAGTTCTGTCACCTGTGGCCTACCAACTCCAGCTACCCAATACGATGAAATGCCACAATGTGTTTCACATCAGTTTACTTTAAAAAATTGAAGAAAACATTTTTTGTTTCCCTCCCGCAACCGTTAACCACAGCCGCCACCCGTGCACATTGAAAGTGGTCAGGCGTATTTCATAGAGGACTACATCATGGGCCATGAGCCTAAAATTGCTAAGTCTCATGAGGAGACCAAACAGTACCTGATTAAGTGGGAAGGGTATCCTCTGTGGGAAGCAACTAAAAAACCAGCTAAAAACATCTGCAAAGATGTTCTCCAAGTGGTGAAAGCCTACTGAGAAAACCAAAAGGAAAAAAATATGATTATCTAACACAGCAACAGTCAGCTGCTCCACAGCTCAGCAGCCCTTTTCTAATTTCTTCTTTGACATTGCAGGTCAGCCGCCGGAGGGAAGAGCCGCCGCTACAGCAACAAGACCAAGAAGCAGCCTGTTGAGCTCAGAGACTCTATGTGAATAGCTGCAGCTGGTAGTCTAGGCTCCCTCTGGTGAACGTTGATTATCTGATTAATATTTTTTTCTTCCCTTCCTAAAGTTGGTACCCTGTCCAGAGTTTAAAGGGGGGGGAGAATGCAGCGTAAACATTGCAGTTGGCAGATGGTTGATATTTTGAAAATCTCTGTTGAGAGACTGGGTAGAATTAATGGCTGCTTTCGAGACCTTGTATTTGATCATTTGTACAATATGTAAGGACATGTCTAATCCAGACTCTGTGTTGTGAGCAAGCTCCACTGCGCACTCTGCAAGCAAGCAGCGTTGGGGTAAGAGCCGAAACCTTAACGTTTCAAGTTTAAGTTTGTGTTGGGATGATAAACCCCGGGGCCCAGCCGATTTTAGATACTTTACAAGGCATCTACAGAGCCAATATTGCTGGGTTGCATGAAGCCATAACACTTGCTCCTGCTAGCTTTGCATCCGAGCTCCAAGGGCTCCTTGTTGCAAGACTGTGCTAGAAAACAAATACGCAAGCAAAATCATTAAAGACTCCTTTTCGCGGGCCCTGCCAACCCACATCCATACTACTTTCCAGAAAGAGGCCCTAGTAACTTTTGAAAAAATAGCCTCCTCACTGGACCACAACCCACAATACAAGCACTACTGGAGCGCTGATCCCTGAGACACTCTCTTTGGTGCCTATGACTATTCCTTTTCATCCAGATTTTCAGGTCTCTGCAACAACAGTGTAACATCGTAGCGGATGGAGTGCTCAAGATTTCGAAAAGATGTGGTGCAAGTCTACTCGTTCCGCAGTATAGGAATAGAAAGGTGCCATAGTGGCATCCGGCCACCGGCTTTGGCCTGGTCCTTTTGGCCTAGCGTTTCCGTCATGCTACAGTCTCTCTGTCTGCCATCCAATTTATGATGAAAATGCTATGACCCAGGAGTTGCGGCCTACTATCTACTTTGCCTTTCTCAACACAGAGGCCACTGCAACTTTCATGTTCCTCCTTGTCAAAGGGAAACACAGATAATTGCCTATTACACAACCCATATTAATACGGGAATATTCCAAACTCATCATTGCCTATCCACATCTCTCATATCATTAACTTGAAACCATTGCACGTACCAATTGGTTGCAACCTTTGCCACAACGACCCACAACATTGATTGATCTTACCCCAAGCAGGAAACGCCTACTTTTCATGAGATCAGCACACCTGGGACTTTCAAATTATTGCAGTTTGGAACGCAGCTGCAAAGCTTCTTCTAAAGCCGGCTTTTCTAAAGGGCCTGGCTACAGCTATGATAGAAGCCAAGTGGAAGCTATGCAGTGTTGGCAGCCATTCTACTCTCAATACAATGCATGCCGACATGCTTGAATTAAAAAAGTGCCAACACCTCCCCTCTGAACAATGACAAATATCTAGAGATCCAACCTATCCACACATAGGTAGCCAGGAAGGACTCTTTGTACCTTGTAAGGCATTGTTGGTAACGAATGTGCAGACGCTATTACAAAATATTAGGCAAACAAAGCCAATAAGAGCGTGGCTGATACTGGGATCCTTGGTGCAGACTGTAACAGGCAAAGGGCCAGCAGGGCGCCGTACCTTGTCTGTGTGTGTGTTTCCCGTGGTATCCGAGTAGTAGCAGAGGGGGCTCCCGTCGCGCCCGTCTCCGTGAGCTGCTACCTAGCGTCCCTCTATAATATAATTATAAAAGAACTCCTGAAATCAACTCCCCGGGGGTAATATACCCCTGCTACAGAGTGTCTTAGAAACATAGATCATACATGTAAATGTATTCCCTATGCCCGGTACTCTAAGGCACAAGATACATGTAACAATGATTGTTACATTGCCCCCCCCCCCTCGATGAAAACCCGTCCCCGGGTTTGTACCAAGAGAGTAAAACTTTTCATAAGTATGAAAAATGGATAAGGGAACCTTTGTGTCTTGAGCAGATGATCAGTCTGTCTTGAAAGCAGCAAAGGCAAAATTTCCCGCATTCCTGAAAAGTGTGAGTGTATAAATGTTGCAATCATGAATACACATAACAGGCTCTGTTTCAGGCTCTGTTACTTCAAATAAGACAGTGTCTTATCTGGTCATATGGCCATTATGAAATGAAAAGACAAGGAGAATTATTGGGGCAAGAATTATTCCTTGTAGGCGCAGAGTAATTCAGCTGTTAGTGTATCCTCTAACAGGATTGACTCTGGTTCCCACGTGTTATGGTCCCATGAATAACCTTCCCATTTAATGAGATATTCATAGACAGCTTTCTGCTTCTTTGGTCTATGCTTAGAAGCCTGTCTGGTGGTGACCGTGCGAACGCGGTGGGATACAATGCGTTATACACGAAAATATTCTTCACCATCCACTATGAAAGATAGAGGAGGTGGTTGGGTACGCCCATCTCTGTAATACTTCTTAAGAAGCGATACATGAAAAACATAATGTATTCGAAGATTAGCGGGCAGCTCAATCCTGTAGGCCACATCATTAATTTGCTCAACGACTTTAAGGGGACCAATCCACTTTGGCATGAGCTTAGGTGTACCAGGCAACCTAAGTCTGACATTCTTTGAGCTGAGTAGAACTTCGTCACCAATTGAGAATTCAACATGCCTTCTTTTCTTACCAGCAAAGGCTTTTTGCCTTTGTTGTGCAGCTTGGAGAGCTTCTTTAGCATCTCTCAAACCTTGTTGCATGTTTGTGATGAAAGTTTCTACCGTAGGAACTTTTGAGGACGTTTTAATTGTCCAGGAAGGAGGAGTTTGGGGGTCCCTCCCGTAATTTAAACGAAACGGGGTAGTTTTGGTAGACTCATGATAGGAATTATTGATAGCAAACTCAGCCATAGCTAAGTATGCATCCCAGTCGTCCTGTTGCGGACTGACATAATTTTGTATCATGTCTTCCAGAACCCTGTTCACTCTTTCCGTTTGTCCATCCGACTGTGGATGGAAAGAAGAGGATTTGTAACTTTTAATGTCACAACCTTTCAAAAGTTCCTTCCAGAAATTACTGCGCAGGCCTTAACAATGCACAGAAAATTGACAGAGAATGCCAGTCTAGAGAGGAGCTCATAATGGTCACTTTGATGCCCTCCTGGGAGCCTGAGGAAACTAGAGAGACCTGGCATAAATTCCAACAGCGTCTGCTTGAAATTGAAGCCAAGCTAAGTGAACCAGACCTTTCCCGACCCACAGCAGACTCTGCCCTTTCTAACCTTGAAAGACAAGGCTTTGATAAGCCTCACGCTATTAATACTTGGAGGCAAAAACTAGACACAGAACTCCGCAATAAAATTTCCTTAGACATACACCCCACCAACCCACAAGTAGACATTAAACCCACTGGTTGCAGTGAATTTTGGCTACATGACATTGACCTTGTCAAGTACAAAGTAAAACAAAACCCCAATCTAACATCACTAGACACTGAATCACTAAGTTCCAACTCTCGTGCTCCACCTCCCCTTCTCCTCCCGGAAATTTACAAGTATACATGGCATGCGTTTACAACACACAAGGTAGATGTGTTGGGATGATAACCCCTAGCCGATTTCAAATCCTTTACAAGGCTTTCTATAGGGCCAAGCTTGCAGGCTTGCATGAAGCCATAACACCTGCTCCTACTAGCTTTGCATCTGAGCTGCAGGGGCTCCTTGCTCGCAAGACTATGCTAGAAAACAAGTACGCTAGTAAAAAGATTAAAGACTCCTTTTCGCGGGCCCTGCCAACCCCCATCCACGCTGCCCTTAAAGAATGGGCCCTGGTAACTCAAGAAAAAATGGCCTCCCCGCTGGACCACAACCCACAATACCAACATTACTGGAGCACTGACCCCCGAGACACTCTCCTTGGTGCCCACCATAACTCCCTCTCATCCAGATATCTGGTTTTTCTGTCTGCCATCCCATTTACACCGAGGAAGCTATGACCCAGGCCTTACGCCATGCTATCTACTCAACCATTCTCAACACAGAGGCCACTGCTACTTTCATGTTCCTCCCTGTATGGGGACAACACATGGTAACTAACCCCTATTCCAAACTCATCACTGCCTATCCACATCTCTGTTGTGAACTTGGAACCATCGCTCGTACCAACCTTTGCTACAACGATCCACAATCCTCCATCAACCAGGAAATACCCCTTTCTCAACACACCTGGGACCTACAAATTATTGCAGTCTGGAACACAGCTGCAAGGATTCATTTAAACAATCATAACCCAGCTTGGTTACAAGGCCTGGCTTTGGCTGTACCAGAAGTTAACTGGAAGCTGCGCAGTATAGGCAACCATTCTACTCTCAATTCAATGCATGCTGATATGCCTGGATTCAATAAATGCCAACGCCTCCCCTCTGACAAACAACAAATATCTAGATATCTTACCTCTCCACACGTAGGTAATCAGGAAGAACTTTTTGTACCTAACCAATCTAGTCCAACCCTTAAGCTCAAAGTCCCTGACTGGAGGACATGGGCTTACACTGATGGTAGTTGTCAAATCCAGAATGGCAAACAAGAAATTGGAGCAGGAGTCTACTGTCCTCTCACCGATAGCAGAAGTTTTGTTGAGCCCAACGGTGCTGGAATTACCAACACCATATGTCGAGCTGAATTAGCAGCAATTGCTGCTGCCATCACACACTCTTATTCACACATTGCTTCAGACAGTCTCACCTTTCTTCATCAAATACGTAAACAACTTATTTACCCAGAGAAGCACAAACAACATATTCAAGGGGATGTCCTAAAAACCATATCTACCCTCATTAGCAACTCACAAACCAATATTTGTTTCTACAAAGTAAAATCTCATGCTGGCATTGCTGGTAACGAATGTGCAGATGCTATTGCAAAATATCAAGCAAGCCAAGCCAATAATAATGTGGCTGATACCGGGATCCCTAGCGCAGGCCCCGGCGGAAATCCCTTTTCTCATATATTTTGGTTAGCCAAAGAGGAAAAAAAAGAACACAATGCTGGCACATCCACAGCTCGTACACCCAATCCTAAAATCACCTACCTCCCCAATCTTCAAAATGCTCTCAAGTCTCATATGCATACAAAACACAGACTTGGATATGCCAACCCCAAAACAGGCTACTACTCAAATTATCAGATATTGTTACCACATGTAGATAAGAAAATCAGCAATGCCTTTAGGAACATGTCCTGTATATCCACACCCATGAAGCGCACCATCCTACAATATCGCACTGGCACCCTCTATAACCAAAAACATGCGGTTTGTTTCAAAAGGTCTACTGACCCACTATGCCCTCTCCCAGGCTGTCATCAATTAGACAGCGCACTCCACATGCTTTCAGGCTGCCAAAATCATATCATCTCCAGCATGAAAACTGAACGCCACAATGTTGCTGGAAGAATAATCATCAAAGCTCTTAGCAAAAGCCCGTGGGGAGCAGGCTTGGTTAACATGGACATAGGGAGTGGTGATAGGTTGGCGCAGCACAACCTTCCAATCCCTGCACATGCATCAAACAGAATTATACCCCCTTACCTCTTTCCAAGAAATTAATCTAAGAGATCTAGACTCACCTCCAGCCGTCCTGATGCTATACTGATTACTCCCTAAAAAGCCAAACCCACTTCTTCTCCTTCTACCTCCTGCTCACACCATCATGCGTTACGCAGCAGACACAACCCCACACTGAGGGCCACAACAGCCAACCGCGTGATGCAACCCCACCAACTGAATGTAAACCAGCGGCATGTGCACTTGATTGAAATCAAGTACTGTGAAGACACGAGACCTGGACAACAGTTGGAGGCGGCACAGCGGCAGCATGCAGACCTCTGCAAACTCATTAATGCAAAAGATGTGACTCTCCACACCATCCTTTTGGGTGTTGGTGGGACCTGCTACACTGAGCACACCCTTAACCAGTTTAAACAACTGGGACTTGACCACCAACGCGCCAATAAACTTGCTCGCAAACTTCATGCCCATTCTGTCATGTATGCCAACAAGCTTGTTACCACTAGGCGTGCTATTGAAAACAAGAATACTTCTTGCAGCCTGGTTATGGAGCCGGGTGCTTCCAAGAACCCTCCAGATCCCCATTAGAGTCTTCTTTTTGTAGCCTCGTGGTGGAGGGGACTCACGGCTCTTCTGAGCCAATGTGTCTCCTCTTCCTTAATTGATGTAGGGAGAGTTTCCTCTGCCTACGTAGTTTTTCTTTTTCTTTTCTTTCCAGGAATTACTGGTGAATTTTGCATCCCTATCGGACACAATATTCTTTGGGTAGCCATGATGTACAAACACATGGTCCCTATATAGTTGAGCGGCTCCCTGAGCTGAAACAGTGGTGGTGGTAGGCATGATATGCGTCATTTTTGTAAGACGGTCAACAACCACAAAGATGGCATCATGGCCCTCCTTTGTTTTTGGAAGTTGAGTTATAAAATCCATGCTTACACTTTCCCACAGCTCAGAGGGTATTGGGAGAGGGGTTAAAAGTCCTCCAGGTTTTTGGTTTCCAGTTTTATTTAACTGGCATTGAGGGCACGCTTGGACAAAACGTCGAACGTCAGATCCAATGGTGGGCCACCAAAGACTTCTCTCAACCATATGCTGAGTTTTTAGAGATCCTACATGTCCCATGCACATGGGTGCGTGGTTTACATGTATGATGGCGTTTTCAGACCCTGGCAGAAATCCATTTCCCCATGATTTTTTTGGTTTGCCGAGGAGAAAAGAGCGAGCATGCTGCCAGCACATCCAAAACTCCTGCACCCAGTCCTAAAATCACTTCCCAATCTTCAATTGCTCTAAATTGGTACATGCAATTAAAACACAGACTTAATTTTGCCAATCCCAAAACAAGCTGCTACTCATACTATCAAAACTTGTTGCCACATGAAGATTAAAAATCAGGGATGCCTTTAGAAACATACCCTATGTATCCTCACCGATGGAGCGCACCATCTTGCAATGTTGCATAGGCAACCTCTGTAACCAAAAACATGCGGTTTGCTTCAAAAGGTGCACTAACTCATTATGCCCTCTCCCAAGCTGTCACTACTTAGTCAGCGCACTCCATATGCTCTCAGGCTGCCAATATCATATCATCTCCAGCATGAAAACTGAACGCCACAATGTTGCTGGAAGAATGATTATCAAAGCTCAAAACAAAAGCTCTTGGGGAGCAAGCTTGGCTAACATATGCATAGGATGTGTTGATAGGTTGGCGCACCACAACCTCCAAATTCCTGCACGTGCATCAAACAGAATAATACCCCCTTACCAGGTAAGGCTTACCTCTTTCCTCGTAATTCTCCTAGAGACCTAGATTAACATCAACTTATTCAGCTGCTTTACTGATTACTCCCTGTCATGCCGAGCTCACTTCTTCTTCCTCCTGCTCACACCATGTGTTAAGCAGCAAGCATAGCACCCCGGTGCCCACACAGATTCAACACAACTACCCGCGTTTGGCAACGTTTTCTGGTCAACATTATCAACTGAGTGCGAACCAGCGGCATGTACACTCAAAACAAATCTAATATTGTGAAGCTCAGTATAGAATACTGGAGTCAAAGGGATATCGGACTATGTTGTATATAGTGTGTATACATTTCAATGTGATAGGAAACTTGCTGTGGGATATGCAGTTTGTGCTGGGCCAGACGGTCTGCACCGCCTACATCCAGAAGATTAAATTTATGGTTCAAACCCATCAAGGCCTTAAAGAAAGAAAAAAAGAAAAAATGCGCAGGCAGAGGAAACCCTCCCTACATCAATGAAGGAAAAGAGGACACATTGGCTGAGAAGAGCCTTGAATCCCCTCGACCACGGAGCTACAAATTGAAGATTCTAATGGGAATCTGGAGGATTATTGGAAGCACCCGGCTCCATAACCTGGCTGCGAGAAGTATTTTTGTTTTCAAGAGCACGCCTAGCGGTAACAAGCTTGTTAACATACATGACAGAATGGGCATGAAGTTTGCGAGCAAGTTTATTGGCGCGTTGGTGGTCAAGTCCCAAGGCCTTATATAACAGTTTAAGAATCATTATGCCGGCAGCTACTTGCAATCCTATGGCGCTCAGTTTTCATGTTACGGATCCTTCAAGGATCATCCTTGAAAGATGCGATAGAGGTTGCGGTGCTGCTGCCTGGAGGCCCCCAGCTGATTCTTGGGCCTGGTGCCTTCGCAGTATCTGACCTCCACAAGATGGATATGCCTCAGTTTTGCAGAACAGCGCTGGAAGGAGCTCAGAAGGGGTACAGACGTTGGGACACTGCAGCAGCATCTGCAGAGAACCTTAAGTAAACAATGCGTCTCTTCAGGAGAGGTTTCAAGGAACTTGCAAGGCTTGTTTTGGAAGAGCTTCCCCCAATGTGAATGGCAAATTTGAAAATTCCAAGAGTCCCCTACATAAGTGCCTTTTCACGGCTGTTTTGAAACGGCTCTGGTAGGATGTAACCCTTCACATTTCTGGTATTGCTTTCAATGCGCTCCCTGCTGAGTGCGCAGACAATTGGTCTGCAGTACATACTTGACACCCAAACTGAACAGGACACCTTTGAGGATTCTATGTCCCCTGCAACAGACAAAATCAGAGGAGACGCTTAGGTAGCACATTATGGAGAACTTCTTGACTTGACTTGTAGTCTCCATGGAACGAGTCTCTGCTATCTCAAGGAACAAATTCGATGCAGCTACCGTGAGCAGACATCAGATACAATATAATACAGTGTATTACTCCATCATTACTAATTGGATGGGGCTGACAATGTTGAAGTGTTGCGAATTGAAATTGGAAACTGGGGGCCTCCCAAATTTGTTCTTGGGATTCAACACGAATTCCTATTCAAAAATTTAGTGGATTGTTGTCTCTGCCCAGCACAGATTTTTCTTGTTAGCCGAGCGGCTCAAAGCCGCGCCTCAGCAGCTGGTCTGACTGGTACACAAGAATGAGGCCTTACCTGCTCAAGGGCCATGATAGACCCCTTACCCAAGTAAAGTAAGTCCCTTGTTGGTGGGCTGGGTGGGATTCGCTGAGATGGAAGGCAGCAGCCCATGCTCTTGCCCATACATCTGTGGAGTTGCAAGGATAGGGTTTGAGCAGAA